>JAOYSI010073238.1:5438-16064 GCA_025775065.1 Hiodon alosoides
TATAATAATAACAAATACATAGTGATAATCTGCATGCAGTGGTATTTTCCACAGGGTTTAAACACATCGGTGTTAAACTGGAAAAATTCAAGGTCACTGCCTCTATGGTCTACGTTCTGGGCTGTTGGACCATAGCTGAGAATTTCTTCCACACAATTTAAAAATAAATAAACAAAATTAGTAACTAATGTGTACCCAATGGATTCCAATAACGACAACAGAACAATAGAGCAATCTAAAAGAACAATAGCTCAGGTGCAGACCATTACAGTTGTTTTGCTTATTTGTTTAATACAGCATTATTATTTTTTATTATTTTACAATGGAGTTGATTTCCTGACAGGCTATTTAAGATTTCCCCATAATTGACTGCAGAGTAAAATTTCCTATGTAGGAATAGCGGATAAAACTAATTTTGTGCAAGGAGAATAAGAACGGATAGCCATGGAAAACCTAATCTTACGTAAAACATGTCTTGATCCATTAACGCCAGTAGTAACCGTTTATTTTTGTAGAAAATGTAGGTAGTTATCCATTTCAAACATCCAATTCAAGCTCAACCATGCTATGGTGATTATGGTAATTTTGGCAATGATGTGGATAATTTTCTACTCTACCACTGGCCTACTCATGAGCCCTGCTGTCTTCAAAAATCACCTCCACCCCATCCCAAGATGGGGATCTTCAATGACATAAATGTCCCAGTTCTGTGGAGTATGTGGTCATCAGGAGGTATGAATAACTATTTATATAGATAAATCTGTCAATTTTTGCAACTATTATTATTATTATTTATTATCTCCATTGCAGATGTTGTTATCCAATTGCATACGCAGCATTACACGTTGAATATTTACCAAAAAGATCCACCACCCACACCCAAACCCGCCCTTCTCTCTAACTATCCCCCGCCAGGACCACCGACCACCGTTAACTAGAGGGCGGTCTGGATGCTTGGCGCCTCCCTCTATCCCCACAGCACTGGTGGAAAGCCCTGGTGACCACGAGAATAGAAAGGAAAAAAAGGGTCAATAGCACATGACAACGGATGACCATAGAGGGAAAGGCTCCGCCCATTCTGTCCCACTACCCTTCTGCACCGGGCTTGGGAACAGGAAAAGGGAGAGCGAGGGGAGGAAGAGGAAACAAAAGCCGTAGAAGGGGAACCGACACTGCAAACACAAAGCACGCACGCCACGTAGCTCAGGTAAGACAAGACCATGGTATTTCAAGACAAGACCGTAGTTTCCATGGACTCTCTCAGAAGGGAGAAACATAATTCAAAACCCACGCACGCCACGTAGCATGACCATGGTATTTCAAGACAAGACCATAGTTTCCATGGACTCTCTCAGAAGGGAGAAACATAATTCAAAACCCACGCACGCCACGTAGCTTGACCATGGTATTTCAAGACAAGACCATAGTTTCCATGGACTCTGTAAGAAGGGAGAAAGATAATTCAAAACCCACGCACGCCACGTAGCTCAGGTAAGACAAGACGGCAAGGTACCGGCCACCACGACACAAAGACACGCTGATGGGCTGGCTCCCACACAGGACAATATACTGTGGCACGGTCCCCAGGCTCCTGGCACGGTCTCCATCAGTAGCTGGGTGGCTGGTCCACCTCTCTGTCTGCAAGATAACAGGACAGTCGACCTGCAGGAAGACTGTGCAGCCCTTATTCACGGAACTGCAGCATAGCCGGTAAACCTTCCAGCGGAAGACAGAATTTCAGCAGAATTTCTCCATCACATGCGTGGCTGCCGGTTCTCGTTCTCCATGAAGCAGAATAAACAGAACTCTACACTAAACAAGACTATGTGCCGCTAAATCAAACTCATAGTTTTAGCTAACGCAAAATAAATCTCTTGCAGCCCTAGCGAAACAAAACCAAACTGATATAATGACAGGAATCTGCAAGGGAAAAAAAAAAAGGCAAACTCAAAAATAATCTCTGAATTTATTCCCTCCCCAGTTTGTGACAGATCAAAATCCAAGGCAGCTCTGAACCGGCAAAAGCAGCAAACACAAAATGTTATTTAGCTTAGTTAGGTCAGGATATATTTTTGTATTTTTGCATTTTGTATTATTTGAGGGTTTCTGCCATATGAACCCTTTGAACGCCATCTCCCTTTCCTCAGTGCCAGTCAGCGGTTTATTTAGAAGAAAATCCAAATCCGGACCCTCTTAATGCTTCCGAATGATGTTTTTAGAGACAAGTTCAAAGGTAATGTGGGCCACAGAGTCTTTAAATCAACAGATGAATCTAAGGCAAAAGAACTTCTGAAAATATTGACTCGGCCTGATAAGTGCTGAAACGTCAATTTCGTGGACTGGGAAATTTGCCTTTTCATCTTTTCATCGGTCCAGCCTCGTCAGTATTTATTTTTGTATTTTAACATCTGGTAACATCTGGAACTGGTAAGGCAGCCAATGGTACGCTTTGTTTATTTTCCATTATGTTGGAGTTCCTGAATGTACCGATAATCTGTGTTCTTTAAGGAACGCAAGGGATTCTGAGAAATAAGGTGTTTTCCTCCCACTAAATTGAATCTGTGAAAAGTATTTACCCACATCTCAATCTATTTTTCAGCCACCCCAGACAGTTAAAGAAACAAGAAATAATTTATCGAGTTTAGCCATCCAAGTCACAATTTAATCCAGAGTCAATTTGCCCACAAGGATCTCACTTCAAAAGAGCAGGATGGGATCCGTGAGAAAATGACACCCCAGTCAAGTTGACTAAATCCATAACCTGCGAATAAATGAAAACTCTGGCATTTTCAGCATTCAAGTCTCTTAAAGGATAAGATTTTGCCCGAACGTGCCAAGTTCTCCTTTTAGGATAACAGGCAATGGTTAACTGTCAATGAGAATGCCTTCTGGTTGATATGCAAGACACAACCTGAGGCAAATGCACCTGCTTTGACGGCTGTGATTGACACAGTGCGCTTGAAGTAGCACTAAGCATGTTTAAAAAAAAGCACACAGCTCCATACTTGACAATCTACCATTGTACACACTCTTTTCCCCTGTGATCTGACCCATAGCTGTAAAGAGGCAGGCTCACTGGCGACACTCCCCATCCGGGAGTTTTTTAAATCTACTTGTTATTTTTGTTAGGCACAGATATGAAAAGCCAGCCAAGGGTTCATCTTCTGGGAACCCCGGAGCACGGCCGGGGTTCAGGAAAAGACTACCTCCCTGTCCTCTTCCCTGGCATTCACAACAGGAGGGGTTTCTGGGTCAGTCACAGAACGGATGGAGGAAAAGGAAGAAGGGCGTCTAAATTTAAAGTGTATCAGAAGACATTCCTAAGTAGGTGGGGAGGTTTCCCACGAGACAGGCCTCTCCTAATGCAGGAAGAGATCTTTGAAAAAGGGTGCACAACCCTGCAAAGGATTTTGTGAGCAGGGAAGGCATTGCCTTTCATCAGATCAAACAGGGGATTAGAATTGTATCTGCACAAGTACTTGAGGAATGGCAATCCAGGGCAATTGATTTATGCCATTGTTTATAGCTGCTGGCCCTAGGGAAAATCTGAACAAGTGTCCTTTTCCTTTGCTTAGAATGCAGTTTCCTCTTTCCTGAGCAGGTGATTGGCCATGGCTAGTCACTTCCTGTTAACTTGTATTGACACAATCCTAACGGGAGGAAGGGAGCAGCAGACTAAAATATCCTCTTACAGTGATGGTCAGATAATAGATTCGAAGATGACTGTGTCCATGCTTTTTACTCCAGTTTCCCGGTCCAATTGAAACCTGGCAGCCTTTCTACGCCAATTGGTGGTCTCTGCTTGGTAAACCATCACAATGTTAAGCCCCACGGAACCCAGGCACTAGTGCTGCCCTGAGTTTACCTTGGTGAGTTTACCCCTTCAATTAAAAAGTTTGTAAAATGATTTCCACGGAGACGTAAAGGAAGACTTTGAAACTACTCCAAGTTACTTATTGCCGACGGAGGATATTTAATCACCGTCATTACTGGGCTCAGAGTTATGCTTCATTAAAGCTGCACATTGCAGCGGTTCAGTCTTCGACTGATGGACATTTCTTCTCTCCCGAGAGAGTGTGGAAGAGCTTTTTCAGCGCAAATCTTAAACAGCGACATGGGACTTCTGTAGGTAACATCTTGACTATGCCGTTATGTATACTGTGCCAAAATAAACGGCTATACACACATACCCTTACATCTTACATTTTAGATGTACATTTCACATTTAATTAAAGTTTTTTATAATTTATAATTTTTTATAATTTCATTTTATAAATATAAAATGAAAAGGTAATTCCGTCAGCATCACTTGAGAGACACTTACAGTCTCTATTTTGTATCTCCATGGGCAGTTAAAAATGGGTATAGAGCAAACAGGAGTGAGATTTGACACTCCTCCTCACTACTGTGAGGAAAAGTTACTGCAGAGGGAGTTGTGTATCTCTGGAAACCTGTCTCAGGTAAGAAGTGTGGTAGACGAGTCAACCTGCTTATTCAAACATCTGAACAAAAAATTAAATGGGAAACTTAGCGGGCAAAAGTTACATTAACGAAGATCCAACAATGACTTTTATAGATTTGTAACTGTGGAAAGCTAATTAATTTGGAAGAGAGAAAATTCCTTGCCCCTGCTTTAGGAGACAGTGATAGTGCAGCACTCTAGGCCCAACACCTAAGCTTAAATTTTGAGGCACGTCACCATTTGACAGTTCAAACGTTTATTTGCATTAAGGAGGAACTGGCGCAGGACGATAATAGTGTCGTGACGTACAATTTCCTTTGCTCCTGGCTTTTGAAGTTAGGTGGTTAATCCCTTTTTTTATGATAAATTATGACTGAGATCAGCTGATGAGCCAGCGTTTCAGAGGCCGATATGTTTCAGGAATTCTGCTAAGCATTTTCTGCACCACGAGAAGCTTTCGTTCCTCCTCTGGTGAGCTGAAAACCGAACTGCGACTTTTCACCTGGGTCGGCGCTACAACGGCAGCGCTGCAACGCCTCTCTCGGTTTAGATGCCTCAGCTTCCTGCTTGCCCTTTCCAGATCCATCGCATGGACTGACGCAAGCGAGGAAATGGTTAATGCACGTGTCTGTACTCCCAATGCCAAGGGTGTACGTCCCAGCCAGCTCTCCGGTAGCTTGATACCCGTCAGTCACTTTGTGCTGTGCCTTGATTCGTTATAAATAATTCAGAGATCCTGCTCGAAGATACGCAGCCGTCTCTGATTGGATTGAGCCACTAGCAGAAAATAAACTGTATACGCAGCACATTTGACATTTCTTTAGAGGTTTGCGACGTGTGGCCAGGTTTCCAGAGAAGGTGGGAAAAGTAAATGAATTAACGTTTAAGCCCTATCTCAGCACCTTTCTATTACTGAATGAAGGGACAATTGTGTCCTTTGGGGCAGCGGATTATATTTGCTATCCCATACAAAAAAAAAACAACTTCTCTGAAACTCCTAAATTAAACATTCAAGGCAGAGATGGTGAGAGAGAAAATGAGTTTTATTGATCCCTAAAATTCCTCTGACCCAGACAAAGCCACGGTGTTTTTGAAATGAATGTGGCTAAATGATCATAGAAATGGATGAGAAGAGGCTAGGGCGCACATTACTATTGTTTAAGAGGCTTAAAGGTCACCAGTAAAAAAAAAGTACAGGAGACACCCCAAACATCGCTGGGAAAAAGTTAACTAAAGCCGAATGCTTTTTACAGTTTTTTCATGAAATAAAGAATTATTTTCACATACAAAACATCAAATATAGCCAGAAAACACCAAATATGGCTTCTTGGTTACATTGGCTTGTTTCTTAGATCCTAATTAATGTGGTTACTTTGCCCACACCCTTGGTGGTTTGGCTTAATCTCTTAAGTCTGCCTTGAATCACTCAGCCTCATTGTGGAGACCAATTGCTGATGCTGTCCTGTTCAGACCTGATACATTCACAACCCTGGTTCTCTAACCCTGGTTCCACAGCCCTGGTTCTCTAACCCTGGTTCTTTCTAGCCCTGGTTCCACAGCCCTGGTTCTCTAACCCTGGTTCTTTCTAGCCCTGGTTCTCTAACCCTGGTTCCACAGCCCTGGTTCTCTAACCCTGGTTCCACAGCCCTGGTTCTCTAACCCTGGTTCTTTCTAGCCCTGGTCTCTAACCCTGGTTCCACAGCCCTGGTTCTCTAACCCTGGTTCTCTAACCCTGGCTCTTTCTAGCCCTGGTTCTCTAACCCTGGTTCTTTCTAGCCCTGGTTCTCTAACCCTGGTTCCACAGCCCCGGTTCTCTAACCCTGGATTCCAGCTCCCCCCCAAACAGTAAGCTGTAGCCAGTTCTACACTGGACCTGATTTCACAAAAACTGAAGCAATTCAACTAAATTCAAAATGTATCCAAGTATGCCTCCCCTACAGAGACAAGTTTCATCTGACACACCATCCAAAATGAACCTACAACAGTGTTTTACCCAGGCTTGCAGTTAGGGGACCTTGACATGCACTCAGTGGGGTTTCCTGGTGGGGATGCAGTGGTGGCAGAATTTAAACCTGAACCACAAAGAAACCAAGGCTGTGCTCTGCCCTTTCGGTGACCTTTAAAAAAAATATTTTTTTGTATGTCCCCAATGTCAGGAAGGATAAAACAGTAAAAACACAAAACTCACTCCCACAGATATGTTGCAGCTGCAGAGTAATAAGACACAGGAAATGGCACAAGCGGTTCTTTCTCTTCTACATCCTGGTTTTACGTTCGGGACCTGACCAATCACAGGGTCAGGTGACTCAGTCCAGCATGTGGCCATCTGGGAGGTGCAGGGTTGGAAGTGGCAAACATTTAATAGTTATAATTTTTAGATTATTTGATCAGATTATTTCTAATTTTGAACTTTTATATCTAGAACCTTTTGATATGATTAGTATTGTTCAAGAAATTGAGCTATTTATAGGTCAGTTTCAGTGAATTCCTCAACAGCTCTCTTCTCATATTCCCAGCATATCTAGAAGAAGCTATCATCATATCAAAGGCCATAGTGGTGTGCAAGAAAACTAGGCCAGCTCCCTTCCGATGGATCTCCGCAAAAATGCGAACAGACTTACATAAGCGAGAGGGTGAGGAGGCAATGGGGAGGGGACTGTCGGTTTCCATCACTCAGCATGCTTTAGCCATGGAGAATGTTCTTGTTGGAGTGGGGTGGGTGAGGAAGGCGTGTCTCTACAAATGATAGCCCGTGGATTTACTTCCTGGGGGTGAGATCCATCAGGGCCATTCGGGATTTCACAAGTGCTTCTCCAGGGTCAGAAAACTATGTTGGGTCATGCTCGCTGACTATTAAGAACCTTCAGAAGGCAAGCACAAATTAGAAACCTTCTCTGGAAAAAATTAAGTGCTGTGTCTTAAGCTCGCGTGATTTCTAGGATGATCTTATCATGTGAGATCAGAATCTGAGACAGTACAAAACTCTGCAAATATAAAAGGCCCCACGGAACCTTTCCTCAAACATACTGTTGAGTAAAAGCTATGTGTGGTCTCGCCGCTCGGGCACTGCCACACTGTTGCTGATTATCTGTCGAGCAATATACACATGAGTTACTACAGAGTTTTAGTTCTTGTTAAATTATGTTTGAGCGCTGTGGTTATTTCCCTATGGGAAACTTCTGTTTCCTGGGGATTGGGTGCTGTAACCATAACGTAGATGGTGGATGTTGGAAGCAATCACGGATGACCAAAAAGGCTTATAAGCACTGCATGTAATTAAGACGTACGACATTTTCTCCTAGAAACCAGAGTAATGCATATTAAGATATTCGATATATATACTACAATATTCGCGCTGAGGAGGAAGTCACATAAACTTCCTGTCTGGAGGGGAAGTTCACCTCATTAACATATTATGCATCAATTCTGTTGTAATTTTGTAAAGACCAATTTTGTGTCAGTATATATTGGTGTTGTCATTTCCATAATAGAAAACAGGAACACATATTGACGGTATGGCTCTAGTGGGCACGGCCATAGATTTGGTTGAGTATATACACACGTTATTTCTAAAGTAAACTGAGTGTATTTATTTGAGGGAAACAAAGTTTGTGTATTCATAAAAGAAATTGCTATAATGTGCAAAAACTTTGCAAATCCTCTTATGTTTTATCCATGATGGCATTCAAACTAAATTACTTTTGACTAAACATAAAATGATGACACCATATTACAAACTCAGTTTTTCCCTTTTCATTTAACGAGAATCCCTATCTCACAAACGCACATTTCAGACGTTGTTTAATACCTTTCAAATAAATTCCAAAAAGTGTCAAGTTCAGTGTCACATTTCAAAAAGCAGTGATATTATAGAAGTACAGTCTCCGTGCTTTTAAACTCTTCTGAGTCCTTCAGTATTTAAATAATATAAAGTTATAGCTTTCACCCTGACCTTTATATCGGTCTGATTGTTTTCAGGTTGTCTGTAATATCCACCGTCTCACTAATAATGATATTTAAAGAAACGCTACAGACATTTATGAACGTTTATGGTAACAATTCATCAAAATAGAATGCTGCTGCCCGGGTGATCTTCAATCAAAGTTCACTAATGTCACCCACTCCTCATCAAACTCCACTGGCTCCCTGTCGCTGCTAGGATCCACCACAAGATCCTCACCCCCACTCACCAAGCTACCACTGGACCAGCTCCTGGCTAATCACGGCATACTACCCCCCTAGATCCCTACCATCCTCCACGGCCAGACGCCTAGTTGTCCCTCCCCTACGGACGTGAACATTGTCCAGGTGAATCTTCTCAGGACTCGCAACGACACGGTGGAACGCCCGTCCTGAGGACATCAGACGGTGTGAGGTCTACACCATCTTCAAGAGGAAACTAAAAACGTACCTCTTCCGACAACACCTCACACTTCAGTTCTCAACCCCCCCCCCCAGGAAATGCTTGGATGCTCATGTTTATGGTTGGAATACCCTTGTCTACATAGTTTATTGCTTAGGTATAGAATGTTGGGTGAATTTTGTTGGTTAAGCATGTTTATTGATGTGTTATCTCTTTGCAGCGTTAGTCTTTTACGTATTCTCAGTCTTTGTTAATAGTGCAAGATAGCTCAGTTTCGGGTTTTTTTTGCATTGAACCCTGAATCTAAAGCACTTTGTACGTTGCTCTGGACAAGAGCGTCTGCTAAATGACAAAATGTAAAACGTAAATGTAAATACGTACGTCACGTACAGAACTGGCTGCTGTATTCATTCCTTATCAAAGCAGAGTACATTGTCCAATGTATTAAAACATTTGAAGTGCTAAAAATACTTTTGGCTGAAATGCAAACAGACAAAAGGAAACAACACTATTTATCATGTCATAAACTCAATACATATGGCAGCTCAAATAAACCATACCCACTGCCTTGTATAGAAAGATTTACTCTAAAAACTGCTTCAGGAAAAATGGCTGTCAGGATGATCAATGTCTCTTGAGTCAAGATCAGTTTTGCACATAGATACCAAGGTAACATTAAATCACATGGCATCTTGCCATGCCTAATTGGTTTCAGTGAGATTGTCAAGACTAAACAACATTAAAAATGGCATCTACAATTTTCAGTTTCCATGGCCTGTAGTTTGCTTTCAGAGATTATTCTTTATTTTTTTAAATAAAAAAATAAAAAAATGTACATAATATGATATAAAAATATTCATAATCCAGTACAACCATTATTCAAAATGACACAAGTATTCATAACAACTCACAAGGTTTGCTATGACACTGGTTATAACACTTTTGGTGACCTATTAAAAATAACAATGCCTTGTGAATAATTTCTCATAGTGACAAAGTGACACATTATTAAATAAGTGTTAGTGCAAGCTGACATACATGAAACTATTTCATATGGTGTCTGCATAACCTAATTTATTCACAATATTTGTGAAATAACTAGACACCTATCCCATTGAATTCCATATTTTTATTGCTGTCATATTTCAACTGTGATATCAAAAGAAAATATGCTATATCAGAAGTGTCATAACACATATTACAATAATATGTGCATTTATAATTGTATCATATGGAATTAATTGTTATGTCACAGCGCTATAGCAAACCAGTGCTATAGCAAATATGATACATTTTTATGAATACCAATGTGCCATTTGTCGTTTGGAATGATGAATGTTAAAAGTGACGTCAAAAAATTGGGTTTTATCAATTATGTTGATATGAATGGTCAAAAAGGAATTCTTGATGAAATTGCTGATGAATAAATAACAATAGTCTTCAATGTCCATTTTTTCCATTGGCATGGAAAAAAAATGTTTTATCTTTATCCTCAGTGTATTTGAAATAACTTTTTTACCCTTGATTCTGAAATATTTCCGACAACTGAAGTGAAAAAATAACAACCTAATTTGGATAGTTTGTGTGTAATCATAAGTGACAAGCGTTTCCTGGACCAGTCCAGTTGTCACAGGAGCGTGTTTTGGCAAGAGTCTGGCCTACCCGTGGTAGGCACACTGGAGCGTGTTTCGGTGAGAATCTGGCCTACCTGTGGTCTGCACACTGGAGCGTGTTTCGGTGAGAGTCTGGCCTACCCGTGGTCTGCACACTGGAGCGTGTTTCGGCGAGAGTCTGGCCTACC
>JAOYSI010073239.1:3186-20243 GCA_025775065.1 Hiodon alosoides
GAGGACTCCCCTCGACCAGCCTGCGCATGTTGACCGGTTGTCAGAGGACTCCCCTCGACCAGCCTGCGCATGTTGACCGGTTGTCAGAGGACTCCCCTCGACCAGCCTGCGCATGTTGACTGGTTGTCAGAGGACTCCCCTCGACCAGCCTGCGCATGTTGACCGGTTGTCAGAGGACTCCACTCGACCTGCCTGCCTTTTAAACTTACTACTTTAATTTAACAGAATTTATGGTAGCCAGGGGTTGCAGTGGCTCACATGGGTTCCCGACCAGGCCCGTGTGTGTGAAGAAGTAGTGATCTCTTTGTCCACTCATGGAGGTGCTGGGAGTTAAGATGGTTGTGAAACGTGTAAACACCTTCATCCCGAACAGAGAGGGGCTTAGAGCGCTGAGCTACACTGCCCATGGAAACGGCTATCCCAAGGAGGGGTCACCGGAGCCCTCCTCACTTCCCCGTTTTCCCATTTTCCAGCTTCCCCACTTCCCACACGCAAGGTTGCCCGACAGCTCCGCGGGAGGCCCTCAGGGTTGCCACGGCACACCGGGTCTCTGACCAGAAGAGGGCCCGGCCGTTTCCATGGTGCGACGGGCGGAATGCGTTCTGCTGTGTGCCTGAGAGGGTTCCTGCTGCCTGGCATTCCGTGGGTTCTTCTGAATTGTGGAGGGAGGGGCGGGGGCCAGATGCTTCTATTGTCAGACTTGCCTCCCCCTTCCTCTGCCCCCTCCCCCTTCCTCCCCGGAGTTCTGCTTGCAAGCTGTTGTTCTGCAGTGCAGTCTGCTTTCCTGAGTGACATCCATGGCTCACAGAAGTTACGTGGCCGCTACGGGGCCGAAAGAGCACTCGAGAGTAACCATTTGTCACTATAGCCGTGTTTATCTCATATTTTATGAAACGATAAGATGCATAATATGGCCCAGAGAGCAAGTGGCGACATTGGTGGGCGCTGTACGACAACAGGTGGGACGTGAGGGTGAGGATTGTTGTCCTCATGTCCGGTCCCACAAGTCCAGAGGTCTGTTAACAGCCCAGTCTCACGCTTCTGTCACGTGGCTGCCCGGGGCCGGACTGTTCGATCTCTGATGGGAGGCATGTCACGTTACTGCTTCCGCCATTGGTTGTCACACCTTAGCGCGATACCCGTACAAAGGCTGCTTTTCCCAGTGACAATCGCTTTTCAGGCGATCTGGTCCCGGCCCAGAAGTGCAAGAGACGAAAGACCATCATGTTCAGGAAGAGGAGAGGAAGTCTACTGCCTTTCAAACCGCCTTGCTTGGTAATGCTTAACCTGGAAAACATGCGTCAGTGAGTGGAGAAAGGAAAATAGCATTTCATTCATTATTTTCCTGTGGACTTAGCAGACCTCTTCTCCTTCATGATAGAGATTTTCGAATTGCGTGCCCCGCGGTGGACTGCCTTATCGTCGTAACCGTACCCTGGCTCACAGACTGCTCAGTGGCTCACAGACTGGCTCACAGACGCTCTGTGTCTGCCATGTTCTCTTCTGCCGTACTGCAACCCTGACTTAGATCAGCGATTGGGATGAATGACTGAATGAATGAGTTCAAAGTCACGATAGTGTGTTGCCATAGCCGCGTTGTTTGACCAAAATAAAGTAACCTCTGACTCATGCTAAAAGGCAAAAACGGTTATTATTACACGTCCTAGGGCTTCGTTATTTAAACTAGCTGTGCTTTCTGGGTTTGCGTTCCAACCTAAGTTGTTGTTGTTGTTTTTTTCAGAAACGGAAGGGAAATGACAGAGGGAAGGTCATTTACTGTCTCCGGAAGAACGCTTTCCCAAGCTCCGATTCCTGGAGCACCCAAGGGAACAGTGGGGAATTATAAAAATCCCTTGTGAAAGAATGTGGGTTAGAGAGTCGGAGCAGGGAAGGGAATTCGGGAGCCAAACACAAACACAAACTTCAATAGAAATTCATTTTTTGTATCCTCGGGCATTAGAAAGTAACAGAAGATAAGTTCAACCCTGCCAATCAGTCTAGACCTTGCTGCAGGATGCGTGGTTCAAAAGAGCTGCCGGTTTGAATGCACTTTCTTCAATAAGGAAAGGGAGGATTACTTTTACGAGCAGACCTGTAACCGGGGTCATTGTGTCGAACACTGCGCTAATCCTCTCAAAGCCGTCGCCCACTGAGAAATTCCCTTTTTCCTTGAAGTTTGTTTGGCAAAGGAAATATTTTTGCAAATTGCAGTGGTCATGTATGAATGATACGTACATAGATTGAGTATCGCATGGGGTTTTGCTCTCACCAAAGCCCTGGACAAAGTTGCAGTTGTTGTTTAAGTTTTTGTCAGTTAAAGATGGGGGACACATTTTTTCTATATGAAATCAGAGTGGTTCCTTGCAACTTCTTAGTTTTCCTGCTGATCTGTCAAGCGAAACTTCACACCGCACCCATCCGGTCTGCCCCGCCTGTCAGACAGGTACTGACCTGAGTTCAGTGTGAAAGCAACCTAGAGTTTGAGGTAAACTCTCTGGGCGTGTCGGTGACAGGTAAGGGCTTTGTCGGAGAGCAGGCTTGTTGCTTTCCAAAAAACACAGAGCCCATTCATTCATGCCCAACACATAGCGTGTGCCTCTGGGAGGGGTACTGTCCTCGAACAGAGGGCCAGATTCGGCCCAACCCAGACCTTTTGTGCTGCAGGTCCTGGAAGGGGCTCGATTGCATGCACGCTTTTTGGCTGAAGTAACAGTTTCTTGGATTGGTCAGATTTGCTTGGCCCCAAAGTTTCCGTGAGACTTTGACTTGTGAGGTTGTGGCCACACAGAGAATTGAAGCAGATAATTGGCTGAGCACAATATAAGTATAAATATATAGCCAAGGTAAATGTACGGAAACTTACTAATAACTTGGCATCGTTGTAAACCTGAAGTGCTCGCCATTTAATGCGATTGGCAGTTTCGTTGTGACTTTGTTGGAAATTGTTCAGTAATGTCAGTCTCATTTTCCTCTCCGAGTGCGGCTCTGGAGTTACACCAACAAGAATTTCGTCTGAAGCGAAGGGTATGCATGGTGACACCGTGCAGTTTTTTTTTGCACAGATACATTTTTTAAACTAACCTATAATGATTTGCTTGGAATGGCTGAACGTTTTGGAAAAAGCATGTCAAGGAATGGAAAATGATATATAGGAAGATGATAGGAGAAATTCTGTATCTGTTGTTGAGGAAAGCCTGTCTGGTACAAAGCAATGGCCTGGTCCTCTTAGCAGGCTTCGGCTTGAGCCAAGACGGGCCGATGTGCGAATCTCAGAGGATTCTTGGGTCGGAGCTTAGATCAGGCAAGACCTGTAACCTGTGGTTTAGATCAGGCAAGACCTAGAACCAGGGGCTTAGATCAGGAAAGACCTAGAACCTAGGGGGCTTAGATCAGGCAAGAACCTGGAAACCCGGGGCTTAGATCAGGCTAGACCTGGAACCTGTGGTTTAGATCAGGCAAGACCTAGAACCTGGGGCTTAGATCAGGAAAGACCTAGAACCTAGGGGGCTTAGATCAGGCTAGACCTGGAAACCCGGGGCTTAGATCAGGCTAGACCTGGAACCCGGGGCTTAGATCAGGCTAGACCTGGAACCCGGGGCTTAGATCAGGCTAGACCTGGAACCCGTGGCTAGATGGAGCCGAGTGGATGAGCAGCGTAGGTGGGCTACAGCGGAGTGGTGAAGTGTGGTCAACCTGGAGCGTTTCCTCTGTCAGGCCCCGGAGCCGCTGGCCAGCTGAGAAAACGTCTCTTCCCCTGTCAAAACCTCCCACGGGAAGCATGCCACTAGGCACGCTCCCAGAGATTGTTTGTCTGGCAGTTTCTCCACTCTCTCCACCTTTTTTATTCCGACGCGCCTCGCACTGGAACCGATGTTTCACTGTCAACAGATTTGTTTTCAGTACATTTTTATGGTTTGGTTTCTGGTGAGGGTCTGGAGTTTCCTGAGTACTTTGCAGGCATTAAATACGGATCTATGGACTATGGACAGTATCTTTCATTTGGGACGTGTGACCACGTGTGTAAAAGCTTCTAAAGCACAAGTGAACACTCAGGGAGCAGTTGTAAATGACCTCGCCAGCAGAGAGCTGCAAGCAGCCTCATGCATGCCTGGGCCAGCTCCACGCACACTGCAGGGTTGGATCAGCCTGTGTAGGACCCAGACGCTTCCAGCCAATAGGCTAATTGGTTGCAGATTCTTCAGCGGGGATGACTGAGTAGCAGAATGCAGTGTGGGCCTTTCTAAAGAAGGGGGTTTGGAGTATGTAGGGTTTTTTTTTTTTTTGCGGGGAGAAGGGGGGTTTGGGTGGCTGCGTTGCTCTGCCCCTGCATTCAGTTGAAATCTGACCCGCTGCTCCAGATGGGGAAAGGGGAATTGTTTTCTCTGCCCCCTCTCCCACATCTCTCAGTGAGCCGAGCTCCATCTCTAATCCACCCTAAGATCTGACTTGTGGGATGTGTTGTTTTCCACTCTCTATCCTGTGCGCGTCTCCTCCTCTCCTTACGCGTCTCCTCTTCTCCCTGCGTGTCTCCTCCTCTCCTTGGGTCCTTAATAGTCCTTAATAACTTAATTATTCCTGCATGGGTGGTGTTACTGTCGAAAAGTTACAACCCATCTGCTTTTTTTTTTTTTTTACACATGCAAAATTCTGTGGTTGCTTCAGTAAATGGTTGTTGCCTCTTGAGGGTAAGTTTCCCATACCCACATACCCTATAAAATATATAATGTAATGCCGGGTTTATTCAGATAATATGAGCGTCTTTTTTAACAGGCTCCACTGTCGATCTCTGTAACTCTTCGGACATTGCTGTGCATTTCAGAACCAACAAATCCGCATGTTACGGAACAAATTCTCTGTGGCTGTATTGAATAGATGGATGGGATGGACCGGCGGTCTCCAGCTAGCTGGTGATCTATCCCACCAATGGCATCTGCTTTGAAAAACGATTGGATTGTGCTATCAGTGACTGGCTGCAATGAGAAGGTAGAGGGCTTATGTTCCTTTAATGGGGAGTCCCATTAGTTTCCCCTCTACCCAAGCGCAGACAATGCCCGAGGAGATGAAGGCCTGTGGCCTTGGCAGCTGTTATCTTCAGTGTGTTGCCAGGAAGCACACCGGGCGGCCACATCCTGCTCCCACACATCTCCCACAGAGCTGAGACCAGAGTGGGGAACAGGGCTCCCATAGGCTAACCAACCTCCAAGGAAGTGGAGATGGATCCCCTTGGAGAGAGAGAGAGAGAGAGGGGCCAGGGATGTACACAATTCCCTGACCCGTTGGCCTCTTTCCAGGGCCTGCCATGGGATCTTCTTGGGAACCCGAGGGCCCCTGGACAGGCAGCAGAGACTGACTGCTGAGGAGAGATAAAATTCCTCTGTTTATTTGTTCTGCCTTTTAAAAACCCCCACTGTCTTCTTCAGCCCCGCCCATTTTTGGAAAGAACATGATCCCTGTCGGACAGAAACGAGGTTGGATCAATGTGTCGGCCGGTGAAATCCCCTCGTGTAATTCCACACACATGTATAATGGAATGACACACAATGGCACAAAACAATGTAGGTCTGAGAATGGTTTGGCTTCGCATTCAGGAGCTGCGGCGTAGTTCCGGAAATATTTCCTTCAGGCTTGAGCGGTGAATCGCTAAGAGTCGAGAGCCCCCCAGCCGTCACCGTTCCCCACCCGCAGGTGAAGCAGCCTGTCACGTTTTTCCGGCACACCATGAACGATGCTACACCGCCACAAAGGAATGGAGTAATCTGAAGCAGTGCACTGAAATTGATTCCAGACACAAGATTTTCTGCGGCAGTCATGCTGAAGCCATCCACATCTGATGTCTCCGAGTCTGCGGCCTGTCGCCGACCGCCATTCCCTGGAGACACAAACACTGAGCCGAAAGTCAGGCTTTTGGAGAACAGAAGTTAAAAAGTTGTGAAAATCCGCAAGGCTGGTTCATAGCTCAGTTTCCCCGCACAGCTGATGCCCTCAACTGCGGTAGGCGGGTTTATCTTGTTTCGGGGTGCGGTAAACACAGTTTGGGGCGCGGTAATCGGTGTGATGGAGCCTTTTGAGAGTGTCTAACCCTCTGGTGTCTCTTAACGAACTGACTGTGGAAGGAGGAAATATTTTATAAACTAGGGCGAGAATCTGAAAAAATCAGGCATTTCTGCACAAAAAGCGATTCTGCCATTTGACTCTGTGTGAAGGAGTGTATAGGCTCCCTGTCCCAGGGTGACGTACAATATAACATCGGTGCTAAAATCTGATTACTGCCTCGTCCCTGTTCTTCTCAGCTGTTTCTTTAAGCTAAAACGTTCTTTTGGAGCGGGTTTCTTTCGGAGATATTTTTCAGGTTTTTTAACCCTGTGGTTAATATGCGGGGTTGTGCTGTGTCCGGTACTCCTGATCTGCGGGGCTGTGCTGTGTCCGGTACTCCTGATCTGCGGGGCTGTGCTGTGTCCGGTACTCCTGATCTGAGTGGCTGTGCTGTGTCCGGTACTCCTGATCATCGGGGCTGTGCTGTGTCCGGTACTCCTGATCTGAGTGGCTGTGCTGTGTCCGGTACTCCTGATCTGCGGGGCTGTGCTGTGTCCGGTACTCCTGATCTGAGTGGCTCTGCTGTGTCCGGTACTCCTGATCTGCGGGGCTGTGCTGTGTCCGGTACTCCTGATCTGCGGGGCTGTGCTGTGTCCGGAATTACTGACCCATGTAGGAAAAGCACCAGTCCGTTCAGAGGCTAACCCCTGTTTTGGAAATCAATGCAAAGCTTCATGTGCCAAGTCCCCAGTGGTCTGAGACTGGTAAGAATCTTCTGCTCAGGTTTTCCCCCCCCCCCATTATTTTCTTCTGTGAAATTGTTGTTCGCTGGTGCCCTCTGGACGACCCTGGATCTGGCATTTTATAGTTTGAATTAGTGTCATGCTGAATGCCCAATAGGTTCACCGTTGTTCTTTGATCTAAGGTCAGTCACCTTGGTGGGTTCAAAGGTTAAATGCTTGTTCATAATTACAGCTTTTCGAAAGCAACCCTCTGAAATAGATGTGGAGGAACTCACAGCAACCCTTAAACGCTAAGATCAATAATGGATCTCACAATGTTAAATGTAAAGGGGTGGGTTTTTCTTGACATGATGGAAGCTCTTGTCCTTTGTCCTCTCTGCAAGTCTTTGCCTGACATTGGAACCCGGAGATCCCGGATTTTGTACTCAACCGGCCTGTCAATTGGTGACCCACAAGCAACGCGTCATGCAGAGTTTGGTTGTCATGGCATGTATCAGGTGTCAAACCGATTCTGTGGACGGGGGGCGTGGAAGGGGCTAGGCATGGCTTGGGGGGGGGGGGTCAGGTAGGGGATTAATGGGTCACGCTCCACTGTTGTGATTTTATTGCATCGAGCAGATGGCTTCTTAGCACCGGACCTACTAAATCTCTGCTTCCCTTTATCGGCCCGGTTCAACAATGGCAAGCTGGAACACAAAAAGTGGCCAAGAGAGCGTATCCTCAGACAATGTTACCTTAGGAACCCCGGCCGTAAAAAACGGGCGGCGCTGTCACATTTACTACTTTACAAGGGTTCCAGATCTTCTTATCGCTCAAGATCACGCTGTGCTCTGTTCACCTTTTTTCCGATTGTCTCTAGTCTGGGCTACTTAGACACTCAATGAGCTATACAGAAAGTTTTAATGGCTACAATACAAACCGTTTTCAATGAGTTTAACCTTAAATTGAACTTGAGTATGGTGTTGAAGGTAACTTATTACCAGACGGTGGCTGGTTGAAATTCACGGAGAGGTGCTGCTGTCGTATAGAGCAAGGACTAAAACAAAATTTCCTCAGTAAACGGGACACCTGTCCGGCAGACGAACAAGCTGAGGCCTAGCGATGAATCTTTGAGCTGGTAAGCAGCCCGGCCTGGTGAAGCGTCAGCCCGGCCTGGTGAAGCGTCAGCCCAGCTTGGTGTTCCTCACTGCCATGGACCATGGAGCCCAGCTCGGTCCTGGCACTCGGCTCCCCCTGGACCCTGCGCTCACCACCGAGCCTCCAGGCTGCACATAGGCACTGCATTTTTATTGTGCAACCCTACACTTGTGTTTTTCTTTTGCAATCAAATATCCCCTGTCCACATCATCCAAACTTTCTCCTAAGATATGCACCCACCCTGACTTTGACACAGAAACTACTCTCCAGTGCTTCTGGGGCTGCGATACTTACATTCCTCAGTCCCACTCACTAGGATTTTCTGCGCTTAATTCGTTCTTTCTGGTTTCCTCAGCGGAAAAAAGAGGAGGGGAAGAAGAATGTTTTTTTTTTTTTTCTTGAAACATGTGACCGCCCCCTCACAGCTGAAACTCATTTGTTACCTACAGGCCGGCAGTGCACTGACGCAACCCTTCCCAGCTCCCTCTGGGGGTTCGTTTAATCACCATCAGACCTTATTGGTGCTGGGGGGGTGTGTGTGTTGGGGGGAGGGGTGTCATCTGACTTTCTGGGAGAAAATCCAAGGGAGAAATAAGGGAAGGAGATAGCACAGTGTCGTCTGAGAGGGGGGAATCTGGTGTTAACGCTACGCAGCGGAAGGCCACTGGGGCCCTGTGCTCTCCATGACCTGCGACCTGAGGGGCACCTGAAGGCTCTCCATGACCTGCGACCTGAGGGGCACCTGAAGGCTCTCCATGACCCGAGGGGCACCTGAAGGCTCTCCATGACCAGCGACCCGAGGGGCACCTGAAGGCTTTTGGTGACCAACGATCTGAGGGGCACCTGAAGGCTTTTGGTGACCAGCGATCGGAGGGGCACCTGTTGGCTTTCGGTGACCAGCGACCTGACGGGCACCTGAAGGCTTTTGGTGACCAGCAATCTGAGGGGCACCTGAAGGCTCTCCATGACCAGCGACCTGAGGGGCACCTGAAGGCTCTCCATGACCAGTGAGCTGAGAAAGCCACTTCCTCCCTTCTTCCCAACTGGGTTTTTCTCTCAGTCCTGCAAACACGGGTACCCCCTAACCTACAGTTCTTTCCATTTAGTTGTTGTTGTGCCATTTTTTGCAAATGCATGGTGCCAAAAAATGAACAACGTTGGTTTGAGTGAATAGGATGTGTTTTGTGTGAGGATGATTTTTGCCTAACCCAACCAATCCACAGCCTCAAAAAAGAAATCCCTGCTCACTGGTTGATGTGTGTAAGAAATCTGTGTTAATTGGACGGGGATTCTCGCTCACTGTGCCAGGTCACTGTGGAGGCTGTGTTTGTGTCCCCCACGGTAACACCCGTCCCGGCTTCGTCATAAGCCTTGCCCCTGCATTAACTCATGTCGCCATTGCACACCCCTGACTTTGCAGGACCTGAGCAAAAGTGAGGTGTTTGGGACAACGGGCCCAGTGCGCTCTCACTGAATCCTGTTTGAAAAGCTTTGACAACGTGCTAGCTAATCCGCTTCTCTCTTTCCGGGGCGAGGTTCCTATGATTAGTGTTAATTTGTTTGGGGGACTACAGAGGAATGCATCCCAACGCCTGGATCAACGTGAGGTTTTGGGTTTTGAAAGTTGTGTCATCCTGCTGGTCAGTAAGTTCATTTGCAAGCTGAACTGAATGCCCTGTTGTTGAATCGGAATGTTCCTGACGTCCTTCGGCAAGTCCTTGCATCTTAATTAAATTAGGAATTTCCCAGCATTCTCCGGCATCCGGCATCAGCCATATTTGATTAGAGGGCATTATCTGATCAGAGTCTCCTTAATAACAGAAAACAAGAGACCATATGATACTTATGGAAACATGCGTTGCCCACACAGCTTTGAGGTGGACACTTCTCTGACCGTGAAATCGGTTTCTTTGCCCGTGCCTGTAACCTCTCTGTCTCTCTGTCCATCTGTCCCCACAGGCGTGTACCCAAGATGCCAGCTGCTAACACCATGACCGGTGGGAGGGCACTTCTATTCTGCGCCAACGCTGAGAGCTGCATCTACCAATCCGTGAACGGGTGAGTACCAGGCGGGCAGTGAGCAAGACTAGCTGGGTTTGCCCTCTGAAGCCTGGTCGCTTGTTGTCACGATTGGTGGTCGTTTTGTAAATAAGTTTTTCAGCTCAATCTTCTCCCCTTTTCATTTTTCTAAACCAGGGTTGGGGTTGGAGAACCTGATCCTTGAGAGCCTCGGTGTCTGCCGGGTTCCGTTACCTCACCTCGATTATTAAATTGAACCAATTATTTGGCTTAAAACTGATTTCGCCTGGTGTTTCCTGCTGTCAATCAGCTGATGGTATGGATCTGGAGGACCAGGACCTCTATCCCTGGTCTAAATTAAACTAAGCAGTTTGTGCCAGAACATGCTGCTTCTAGAAATTTGCTTCTAACATTCTAAAGAGCATGTATAGCAATAGACTAAAAATTTGTGTTAGGACGGAGAGATAATTGGTGTTGTGGTTGGGAGCATCTATTATTGATTGTAGGCTTAAAAGATTAAACAATGCAGACGATTCTAGTTCTGTGACATCATGTGTAAATTCTGCTAACAAAAGAAGAACCAACAGGAGAAGGAGAGAATGTTACAGTAGAAACGGGACCTTTCTCCCCCCAGTCTTCGCCATCTCCCGGTTACGCCAGCTGCTTTGGGACCATGGTTCCGTTTGGTTCCGCTTGGTTCCATTTGGATCCGCTTGGTTGCAGACGCATAGCTTCTGATTGTGGTCCAGACCCTTTTTTTAAACGGAAGATCCCCTTCCCTGCATCGATTCTCTCCTGCCTCTCCTCTGCCCGCTGTCAGTCCCCTCTCCACATTCCCCCTCTCTCTTCCCTCTCCACATTCTCCCTCTCTCTTCCCTCTCCACATTCCCCCTCTTCCTCTCTGTTCCCCCTCTCCCTCTCCCCATTCTCCCTCTCCCTCTCCACATTCCCCCCTCTCCCTCTCTGTTCCCTCTCCACATCTCCCCTCTCCCTCTCTGTTCCCTCTCCACATTCCCCCTCTCTGTTCCCTCTCCACATCTCCCCTCTACCTCTCTGTTCCTTCTCCACATTCCCCCTCTCTGTTCCCTCTCCACATCTCCCCTCTCTGTTCCTTCTCCACATTCCCCCTCTCGCCTCTCTGTTCCCTCTCCACATCTCCCCTCTCCCTCTCTGTTCCCTCTCCACATCCCCCCTCTCCCTCTCTGTTCCCTCTCCACATCCCCCCTCTCCCTCTCTTTCTTTACTGTTCTTTTTTTTCCCTCAGCACTGGAGTTTGACCTAGTTTTTCTCTACGGTGACTCCCACTTAGGAGAAAGATACAGCAGGCAGTAAAAATAAAATAAAAATAAAAACAAAGAATTCACACAAAGGCTTTTAACGTGGCTGTCTGTAACGCGTAAGGTAAGGGGCGCCGCAGTCCACTAATCCTGCGAAGAAGCCCTGCACTTGAGTTTTACCAGACTCTCTGAGACTTTTCCAATTGCGCATGATGTCATAAAACCATCTTAGTGGGAGTCGCAGAGTTCACATTTCCTCCATTTGTTTTTTGAAACAAAACTATTTGATGGGCCGGCCCGGCTCCAAGATGATGTTTATTTACAGAGAGGGTTGCAGTAGATGCACACAGCGTTTTTATCTGTCCTGTCTCATCCTGTGGTGATTCCAAAATTGCTGAGAAAAGGCCCGGGCCGTGGGCCGGTATTAAAAGGCTGCACACTGCTCACGCCAAGGACACTGTGAAATCATTTTCATTGGTTTATTTCCGACTTGTGCTGTGACATTCCTTGCACCAAATAACCTAATAAACTGCTCTTGCCCTTGAATTAATTATATTTTCAAATAGTTAAACCAAATATGCGTTTGTGCATACAATGTTTTTGTATGAATATAAATATATGCCAATCAGTCATTGTTTTGAGTTTAGAGTGAGGATGGTGCTATGTGCAGGTTCTTCTGTCTTATGCTGCTAACACAATTCTTATCATTGGGTTTGGCACGACAGACTCCAGTGCTGTGGGTGGAAGCTCGGGGAGGCCCAGTCAACTGCCCCCCAGTGGCCAGACCTGCGCAAGGACGGGGAGGCCAAGCTCCCCCTTGGCACCTTGGACGACCTGGGAAACAACGCGGGCTGCGCAGTCATGCTGGCCCACGACAGGACGACCCCCTCAGACCCCCGAGCCAACGAGAACGGCCTCACAGGGAGCAGGGCCGGTGTGGGCCGCAGGAGCAACGCCAACATCCGGGACAAAATCTCCCAGTGGGAGGGCAAGAAGGAGTCTGTCCCCACGTCGCCGTCGCCGTGCCCCTTTACAGCCGAAAAAGAGGCCGAAATTGTGAGAAGGAAGGAAGTGAAAACCACTGAGGTTCAAAGGAGAGAGAGTAAGAAGCTTGTTAGCTGGGAGAGGCAGGACTCTGGGAAGGAGAATACAGGAAAGCTGGGGGATTTGAGGCCCAAATCCCCAGAGGGGCCCATGAAGGATAGGGAAGGGATATTGGAGAAGGCAAACTGTGTAAAACCAGCAGAGACTGTCCAGGACAAGAGGTTAGTTTTGACTCACATAAAAAAGCTGGAGCAGGCCATGAAGGAGGGGCCCAGCAACCCTTCTTTGGTGTTACCCGGAAACTACTTTAGCCCCCCTTCTAAAGAGGACCAGGAGGAGAATGACAGAAGGACGGCGGAGCCCATTTTCGGCACACTTGACATGGTGCGGCCCGCAGGCTCACGGCGGGGACGGGACCCAGAGAACGTTTACTCGGAGCCGGGAGCCCCCTCCATCAACCCTCTCCCCAAACCCCAGCGCACCTTTCAGCACCACAATCTGGGCGATACCTCCAGGTCACCCCTGGGTTGGGGGAAAGGGAAGAGGAATCTCCCCCCTCTACCTTCCATTCCCCCTCCCCCTCTGCCCACATGCCCCCCTCCCGGTGTCACCAGGAGGCCCTGGGTTGACAGAACTAGAGACAGCAGCAATAGGTAAGTAGGGGTAAGAGACGGAACTGGGGTATTACAGAATTATGCCGCTTGCAGGACTACTGGAAAGAAAAGTGCAATACATTTATCAAAAATTCTGTTTCTCAGAGTGTTTAGAAACTCCCCCGTTGCTTTCCGATAAACTAAAGCTAACGTAACGACTGACAGAAGATCCGAAGTCACTGCTCGATACCTGGACATTTTTAGATTTTAGATGTGTAAACGTGGCCGTGCGTATATGTGCGTATTGTTGTTATTTCGGCTTTGTTTTGTAAGTTTGTCTCTTGGCCTACAACGCCTAAGTGTTCATTTTGTTGGGATGAAGCACGTTTTGACTAAATCAGCTTCATAAATATAAACCCGGAGCCCCTACCTGTTTTTTGCTTTTTCCAGTTTCCCTGCATGCCATGTTCCCAGAGAGCCTGGCAAGAGCTACATACCATACCATATCTGGTGGTAGTAAAGCTCCATCAGGGTTACTTTGTGAAAAGAGTTGGGGCTGTTTCATTTGAGGTGCCCTCTCCCCCACTATGGGTCAGAGAGACAGCGGTTTGCGTTGTGGAGCGGCGCCCATAAGGAATCCCGAGCTTTTAATCCTATTAAATCCTGTCCGACGAAGTATGTAGAGAACGTGTTTTCTTACAAGGGTGCCGTTGGCTGAGACGCGCCGCAAAATGACCAGACGCTCGCTGCGGAAGCCTGGCTTCGGAATCTCCTCGTGTCCCGCAAATTCCGTTTGCCACGCCGGACGGCCTTTGTTGCGCTTCACAAAGCCGAGGCCTTGCTGTCTAGACACTCCGCCCGTTTTATCAGCGGGTGCCGGGTTTGCGACTCAGTCGCGCCGCCAGCCAGTGCGTGACCGTGAACACTCCCGTGAACACTCCCGATTCCTTCCCAAGCAAAAATGAGCACTTTCACCTTCTCAGGTTCTCAAAGGCCGCTTCCCTCTGTCGCGTTCTCTCAGCACCACGTTGACACCGTGTGTGGACACCGTGTGTGGACACCGTGTGTTGACACCTGTTTGTTGACACCTGTTTTCCTGTCCGCTGTGGCCCTGCAGGAAGTCGTACGAGTTCGAGGACCTGCTGCAGTCAGGGGCGGATGGCTGCCGGGTGGATTGGTACGCTCAGTCCAAGCTTTCTCTCACACGCACTTTATCAGAGGAGAACGTCTATGAGGACATCCTAGGTAAAGTGCCTGGCCTGCAATGGAGTGTGTGTGCGCGTGTGTGCGCGTGTGTGCGCGTGTGTGCGCGTGTGTGCGCGTGTGTGCGCGCGTGTGCGCGTGTGTGCGTGTGTGCGTGTCTGTATGCCTGTTTCTGTTTCTGTGTCTGTGTCTGTGTGTCTGTAGGCCTGTGTGTGTGCGTGTGTGCGCGTGTGTGCGTGTCTGTATGCCTGTTTCTGTTTCTGTGTCTGTGTCTATGTCTGTGTGTGTGCGTGTGTGTGCGCGTGTGTGTGTGTCTGTATGCCTGTTTCTGTTTCTGTTTCTGTATCTGTGTGTCTGTGTGTCTGTAGGCCTGTGTGTGTGTGTGTGTGTGTGTGTGTGTGTGTGTGTGTTGGAGTGTGTTGTTGCGTGCTTAACAGTTAGAGACTGGAAGTATTGATTGTTCTCTAGATATTAAACATCTCTCATTCAACTTTACAACTGACTGTTATTGGAAATTAAAAATAATCTGATTATTTTTTATAAGTTTATTATGACACCCTTCATCAGTTGTATTATCCGTTTCAGTGAAACCGTGCGAGAATAGAGTTTAAGGACTCCATTGTCCCACAATGCAGCAGGGTAACCGAACACTTGTTCATTGAGTGGAAATGAACTGGAAATGCGTGGCTCTGTGAGTTGTGATCATCGGATATTGGATCTGATGTGGACATTGGCCACCGTTGATCCAAATGAATCCGGGTAACCTGACCGGCACTGTAATGTCTGCACAGCAGACAGGGGCCCAGCGGCAGAAAATGCCTCCGTTTTATGGGATGACGTTTGAGGTGCGAAATGCGGTTTACCACCCTTTCTGTATTCATTTGATGGCTTTATATCCATCCACTTCAAGGCTTTTGTATCCCTGACTAGGCCCGTAGACTGAAAGTTAATGGATGTTTGGATCGAGCCTTGACTTACAAACAGAGCTGTTTGGTTATCTCTGTAGTGGTAGGACAGACTTAAACAAGAATAAGTTGTAATGACAGGCTGAAAGAGCTGCGCTCCCTACCAGCACGTATTCACCCGTGGGAACATCTTCAGTCTCACTGTGGGAAGTCATTCTGGCCATGCCGGGTGTCGGGCTGTGCCTGGGAGGCGTGTCAGTTGGAGCGGTGCATGAAAATTAATGGCATAAACATCCAGGTCAGAGGCTGAGGTGCCTGACCGTATATTTCAGAAAAATCCCCCCAGTAAGAACCGGAGAAGTCTAACATCTAACACCGATGGGAATGCCAGATTAAGTGCGCCCGTTGCTTGGCACGGAACGGAACAGCTGTTGCCCCGCTACTCAGTTATTCTCCTCTCATCTGGTGGATGGATTCTAGTGAGGGCGCAGAGGTCCACGACCGCACCATCACAGCCCCGGTTCTCTCCGCAGAAACCGTGCGTCTTTGCAGCGCACGGTTGGTCCTGGGTACATAAATCTGCCGGACCCGACCAACCTCGGCTCGAGCGCCCGTGCGCGGCCGTGATGGCGCGAGCAGTAAATGACGGCCGTTCATCTGGTGAGCCCCGGCACATCTTGAGTAAGAAACACAAACACCACTTCAGGCGGATCACGACCCTGAGCTGGAGAGAGAGAGAGAGAGAGGCGCTCTTTTCCGAAATCTTTCACCTCGGGAAACGCTCGGGCTCTGAGTGAGCCCTTCCACCCGCTTCTAACGTCCCCCCCTTCCACCCACTTCTAACGCCCCCCCCCACACCCTTTCTGTTTTGTGCCACGCTTCTGTTGACCTTTTCAGACCCCCCATCGAAGGAGAACCTATACGAAGATATAGAGTTGGAGGGGCGTTGCCCAGGAAACCTAAGCCCCCGACCACTGTCGCCTTCGTCTCCGCCACCTGATACACCCACCAAGGTACACACAGGGTGTTTTCCTCCCATTGCTGTGAATGGCTGAGAAAGTGCTGGTGAAGGAAAGTGTTACGCTGGTGCCCTGATCCTGCTTCTCCAATGGCAGCTCTCCTCCAAGCCCGGATTCTTCAGGCAGAACTCGGATCGCCGCAGCTTCAAGCTCCTGGACCTGCGCAAGGCCAACCGAGACGGGGGCTTCGCCTCGCCCTCCAGGATCAGCCCCCCCTCCACGCCCAGCAGCCCCGACGACACCCCCTGCCTCTCGGGGGACCCGTACAACCGCAGGCGTAGGAAGATCCCCAAGGTACGAGCCCCAGCGAAGAGCCCCCGCGGGATCCGAACGCGTGTTTGGGGAGTCCCGTAGCTCCCCAGCAACTGTGATTTACAGTTCGGGCACTCCGCGCGGGTTTCCGCTAACGGCAGGGAATGTTTTCTGGTGAAATCATGGAGAAGCGTATCATTAAGATTTCTCTAAAGGAGGCAGCGCAGGACTTTGTCCTAGACGGAGAGGCGTCTGCAGGGAGCGGGATGAGGAAGGTTTAACCCTCTGGCTCTGTGCGTTGCAGCTGGTGCTCAGGATAAACGGCATCTTTGAGGCCCGGAGGGGGAAGAGACGGATTAAGAGGGTCTCTCAGTCCACTGAGTCCAGCTCAGGCAGAGGTGAGTAGGTCTGAGAGATCCTCCACCCCCCACGGGAGAACTCGGGCTTTCACCTGTGCTGGACAGTGTTTTACAAAGTGGCCACTCAGCCGTGTGTCAAAGGAGAATACTCCCACAGAGCTTTTTACTCTAGGCATGGCCAACCCATCTTACTTCCCAGAGTGGAGTGGAAGGGTGATGTTGGTTTGGGTCAAGGTCCCGTTGGTTATCTTTGGACTGTCTCCTTTGGGCCTAAATTCTTTTTTTTTTTATCTCAGTAACAGATGAGAACAGCGAATCTGAGAGTGACACGGAGGAGAAGCTGAAAGGTGAGGGGAGGGTTTTGGTTGATCGGGTCTGTTCCTGCATGCCCCCGGTGTTTTGGTTGATCGGGTCTGTTCCTGCATGCCCCCGGTGTTTTGGTTGATCGGGTCTGTTCCTGCATGCCCCCGGTG
>JAOYSI010073240.1:0-20240 GCA_025775065.1 Hiodon alosoides
TGTGTGTGTGTGTCTGTGTGTGTGTGTGTGTGTGTGTGTGTGTGTGTGTGTGTGTGTGTGTGTGTGTGTGTGTGTGTTTGTGTGTGAATGTGTGTGTCTGTGTGTGTGTGTTTGTGTGTGTATTTTTGTGTTTGTTCAGAATCGCTTCTGAACATGGATATGGAACAGAAGTCATTATGTGTGGTTGTGAGTGTGTGCAAGCGTGTATGTACTGTATGTGCCTAGGCATGGGTGTGTGCGTGTGTTCAGAATCAGCTCCATGTGACTGACAATTATGAATGGACATGGACATGTGACAGTGACAGTTATGAATGGACATAGACACGTGACAGTGACAGTTATGAATGGACATGGACATGTGACAGTGACAGTTATGAATGGACATAGACACGTGACAGTGACAGTTATGAATGGACATGGACATGTGACAGTGACAGTTATGAATGGACATGGACATGATGAAGTGAGCCTCTGGGGTGCTTCTGTGCTGGCCTCCGATGAGGATTCTGCACCGGGCACTTGGCACGTCCTAAGAACTTTCCGGCATACATTGGGACCCACTGTCACAGTCAGGGTTGTGTTGCGTCCTCACAAAAACAGAGCTCTCCCACACACTCCAGACTCTACAGTGAGTACGATCCACAGCTGCCTCTGCCATTTAACATTATCCCTCCCTCACATTCCAGCGAAGAACACTTTGTGGACTACTGCTGTTGTTTGGGTCGCAAAACAGCTGAAACCGAGCCTCTCTATACCTCTCTGCTTTTAAAATCTCCAGCCCTGAGAAACTCAACGGTCTATTTTTAAAAATTCATGAAAAGACAAGCAGGAATGTCTCAGGGGCTTACTCAAAAA
This sequence comes from Hiodon alosoides, assembly GCA_025775065.1. NCBI lineage: Eukaryota > Metazoa > Chordata > Actinopteri > Hiodontiformes > Hiodontidae > Hiodon > Hiodon alosoides. The sequence continues at coordinate 856 of JAOYSI010073240.1, forward strand.
GTGACAGACTCCCAAAGGGGCATTAAGGAACAGGACATGTCTTGCCTCTCAATGACTCTCACACTCCAAGCATGGAAGCTCCTACTCCAGTTTCGCCTGTGTCCCACCTTCCATCTGGTGCAGGTAATTGGTTCTTGATCGCAAAAAACTGGAGGAAGACAAGGTTAGTCCCTGAAGTCTTAGCCAACAATAAGCACATCATTTACACAAGACATTTCACCTGTAGCTGTAGCACTGTACCACTCTGGTCCAGTTTAGTTCACAAAATTAATACAATGTTTGCCAAATTGACGAAATGAGAAGGCATGAATTCATATTCAATAAATGTCTGACCTTTCAAAACAGACATTTGCAAATTGTTCTAATTGTACATTAAACCTAAAGTTGGTGCTAAAAGAGATTTAACATGATAAAACAAAATTAATTTAAAAATAGCCTTTGAAAGACAAAACTTTGAAGCCGGGTTGTTTCAGTCTGACATTTGGCGAAAAAAAAAAAAATTAGGCAAACTGTGTGAGTAGTTTGGGTTCTCGAAAGAAATGTCAATTTGAATGTTCACATTGACGGTATGCCTCAGTGCACGTCGGTTAACTACCACCACTACTATTCAGCAGCGCTGGACCTCAGCAGCGAGTAACCCAACCCTGTGGGGAGAGGGCAAGTGTCACACCAATGTATTTAATCTCCTGTCTCCTGTTAGCCCTAGTCACTCCTGTCACCAGGGACCAGAGTGCAGAGGGAGGGGCTCTGGGGACTCAAGCCCATGCCCTTTTTCCAAATGAATCAAAAGTGCTCCTCTTATCATTAATTAATAAACAATTATATTGTGTAAAAATGCATTTGAATTCAAATTAATATGAAAACGTGCACAAAACAGCAGCAAATGTAGTTATTATTAACAGTTGTAATATTGGTATTACTTAAAATGAGCTCTTTGGTGACAGATAGCCCTTTTTTACGTTTGAGCCCCTGCCCCTGAGGAACTCTCTGCACGTCCCTGCCGGTCACTCCCAATTCCGGAACAAGAACTCTCCTCTGAGCTGTGTTTGCACCACTCTCTTTCCCAATAATAATGCATTTCAGACAGTTTCAGTCACAAGCCCAAGAATCACGGTCATGACAGAAATAATCCAGTATGCAAACAGTGTACGCTTCTAAGTCGGTTGTTTATTGTTCTGTAAAATAGTTCATTTATTCCTGTAAATTGTGTTGTCTACAAGTTTGATGTTTAGTTTTCGGTTGTGATTTGTCTTTTTCCACCAATCAAAAGTCTCATTGAAAATAACGCGGCGGTTCTGTTCCTTACAATAGGGAAGTACTCAGTTTAGAAAAGAAAATACGATACTTTATGCCTCACTGTTACTTGAAATCGGGTTTAAAAGAAAAAAATGATCTGTGAGAAATATTGAGGCTGAGCTTAGCACATTTTAGCTGGGAAAGCTGATAGAGAAGCGAGAGTGGTACTGTTACCACCAGTTAGCGTCGATGCCTTACACTGCCAGGGTCCCGGGTTCGAATCTGTCTAAGGTCATTGTCTGTGTGGAGTCGGCTAGTTCTCCCTGTGCTCATGTGGTTTCCTCCCACTGTCCAAAGACTTGTGAGTTAGGTTGTTTGGCATCTGCGAAATTGGCCTTGCGTGAGTGTTTGTCTGTGATGGACTGGCTTCCTGTCCTGGGCGTGCCCTATGCCTGCCGGGTTAGGTTCCGGCCCCCCGTGACCCTGAATTGGATAAGCGGAAAATTAATGAATGAACAAATATAAAACAGCTCTGGGAGGCTCGAACAAGCAACTGGAGACTCTCAGCTCTGTTTCCCTTTGTGACTCAGAAGGATAACATCATTACAGACCTGGAATCTTGGGAAAAATTTGTATTTGGCTGCTGGATGACAGGCATCGATAAACATGTAGTCTTAACTGCTGAGTGTTTTTGCCAGGTGTACGTTGAATATCTAAGCCCCACGCGTTCTGGTGACGTCAAAACAGCGTTCACCCATTGGGAAATTATGTTATGTCTGTCGTTATACACAAGTAGAATAAACTAGAGATGTTGGTTTTGGCGGCATATGTCCTTAGGGAATGCGTTCACCTCCTTTGCTCCCGATCCCGAAATCTGAAAGAAAATTAGCGAATGTCCATAAATAAGCCGGGTGCAACATGTTACCTTGCAAATTACAAATACTGTTTAATAAACTCAATAATTCTCTATGTGTAATGTACATAAAACTATAACAAGGAGGAAAAGTTGGGAAAAAAGGTTTTCAAAATGGCCAAAAAACCTCAACATCAATAACCACCTCACTACCCTTAAAAATGCCTGGCATCCTACACAATTAGCATGCGCTCATCGATTAGGGACCTTATCAGCCGTTTGGTCTGACAGCAGTCTATCTTAACCATTTTTACCAAATTATAGTTCAAACATTTTGGCTAGTTTTCCACACAGCTCATATTAAGAAGTCCTGGCTTACGCGCTACACTGGGAGATCACACAGGGGAGGGGCTGCAGGCCGTCAACATTGCTTCAGAATGGGCCTCATTATCATACAAAAAATTGCAACACAAGGGGGACTTTATTCAAAGTCTTACAAGGGTTTTTTCTATCCTCGCTCTCTTTCCTTTCTTCCGGAAAGCACCGCCGCACTTGAATGGGACTGACCAACTGTTGCGGTTCACAATGGTGCTCTGCCCATCCAAATGCCAGGATGTACCTCCCTTCCCAGCATCCCCTACACTGACGGGGCACGTCAACGAGTGGCTCGGCAAAGCCCTATGTTAAAAGGCAGTGGATGGCTGAAATACAGAGGGGTTGCAATCAGGACCGGGAGAGCTGTTTGTTAAGGTCTGTTAAAATGGCTTGGGACTGGAAGGACTGAAGGACGAGGAACCAGAGGGCGACAGAACGCTTGTCTGACAGAAAGACTTGAGGTCTGGGAAGAGGAGCCAGATACCCAGACATCTAGTTTTTCACTGCTTACCCAACAAAGCTCCATAGATCTGCATACAGATCTGCGTACACGACTTTAAACACTTCATCCTGTCAAGCAGGGACTGTCGAATGGACGTTATAAGATTTTCTTTCATTTATAAACTTGTACATTTTAAATGCCAGTTAAATTGAATTAATTATTGAGCAGATCAAAATAAACAATATAATCATAAATTGGCTAAATAGGTAGACTGTTCTGCTGAATTTGTCTGGTTTCATAAATATATATATATATACATATATATATTTCTAACTCTGCCAATATTTCTGTGAATGATAAGAGCTTTTGCTAAGAAGAATGTCAGCACAGAGCTATAGCGTTTTTATCTTTGGTTCAAGGCCCTCGGTCTAGTGCTTTGCCTAAGTTATTGTTAAAGTCTTCCCTGGGATTATCGTCATTACATTGGGGTGGAGGTGAAAGTGGCTGCTATCATTTTACAAGCAGAGGGGAAATAGCAGGCAAAGAAAGGGACTAGGCAAATTACTAAATGAGAGGGCAAAGTTGGGGCACCGTACCCAATTAGCCCTGTCGATTTCATTCATGCCAGGTAAGAGAGCCTGGAGAGGCTAGCTTTTACTGTCTGTACAATGCTGGGAGGAAATTAAGCGTTAGGTGGCCTCTTGCCATCGCACTCTTTTGCTCTGCAGAACCACACTTAATTTAATCATTCTAACAGAGCACCAACTCGGAGCGTTTTATAAAGTCTTGTTAAAAAGAATTAAAATACTGTCAGCAGCTCGTTAACGGGGTCCACAACCTGATCTGATTTGCTATGTGCTGCACCAGTGCCAGAAATTTCTAATGTTTTCTGCTTTGGCTGAAATTGTGGTGAAATTATATTTTATTCTCTCAGAAAAGGCAAAGGCCAGGGGCAGAATATGTTAATACAGCGAAGCACTTCTCTTCTGAAAACTTTCACTTAATTGCTGTCAAAATAGCCCTGGTCATCACAATTTCTCCCATTTAGCCCTTAGACTAATCAATTTTCTACAGATCTCAAGGCAAATCTGCAAATAATTGGTCTGTTACATTTTTGCCATTCATTTCCATTTAAGAAAAATCAGTTCTTGGAAGGTGCCCATATTCCGAGGAAGAATGTTACTCTTGAAAAGTAGTTATGACTTAATGAGAATTCCACTTGCTGGAGGAAGGAAGGGCTTAGAATGCCTGTCCCACAGTGAATTGAGTGAATGTTAATCACACATTGACAGGGCCCAGTCTGGAGTTTTAGGAACAGCTCAGATGGGGAGAGAGTCGGGAAGGGAGAGGCAAGAAGGTAGGAACGAAAACAGTAAAAGAGAACACATCCCGTACTATTCGCATCGGAAAACGGAAGCCCGGTTACAAATTTACACACTTTTTACTGTTACTACTGTATCATTGGTACACATTTGAGGATTATTTATAATCTTCATCTAAGTTTCCCAACTGACAGCTGTGTTTGGTTTGTAACTTTTTTCACGACAGTTCTTCGAGTTTTGCCTCATCCCCCCATGTGCACCCCCATGGCCCCCCTACCCCTGCCGGGGCGAGGAGAGAGGAAGTCGATCACTGAAGGACACTTAGCCTCCGGAGATCCATTCCCCACGGACAAAAACGCATTCCTCTTCTTTTCCTTTTAAAAAAAAAGAGTATTATTTATGTCTGCAAGACCTCCTCGAGACAAATGGTTGCCATATGGACGAAGGAACAGAGCGCCTACTTCCTTCTTACTTGCGCGTTAATTTATACTCTAATCACTTTAAAACATGCGATGATGCTTTCTTTTTCCTTCACAGTTACCATTTGCTTCCTGATTCTTAAGACATTTGAATAACGAGCGTGGCTGTGTGTGGTGGTGGGGCGGCGGTGTGGAACGCAAGAGCCCTGTTCTTTTTTAAAAGAGGTGGTCCTGTGCGGTGTGACCATTCGAACGTGCAACTCCTCCAGCACCGCCTCCTTCTCCAACAGCCATCGGTACCGGTCCACCGACTCCCATGCATTTAGGAGAATTTATGTCTGTTTTTGCAAAGTTGCGGAAAAGCACCATAAAGTTGGCTAATCTCAAGCAATGTCTCAAAACAGTACTTAATTGCAATTCAAAGACTACCAACCTATTCCAAATGGTGAAACCATGAATCCTGGTTAAATAAAAAAGGTAAAACTTCCTAAGGTTTCATGAATGACGACACTCAAATTTACAGTATGGTGAATAAGCTCAGCAGCACAGAAAAAGTTTTCATGGCCGTTGCCTTATCAGGATATGCTGGGGTAGATAATCTCAATTAGGGAGTGTAGTATATTAAAGAGTTCAGAATTAAAGAATCAGATCTCTAATACTGTAAAGTGACCAATTGTTTGAAAAGCTATAACTCTTTTTTCATGTTCATTTTGTATGCCCTTAAACTTCTTTTGCTTTTCAGTATGAGTATGCCTCTCAAGTCCCATCCTTGAGGGGGCAGCTGAGGCACCTTATCCCCCCTGGGTTTCTCCACTTGAATCTCCCTTCCTTCCTCATCTCTCCTCTAATGGCCCCCCTGTTCCTGTTGGACAAAACCAGCCCTTTGTGGTTGCTCTCAGAGCAACATTAAAAACAGGAATAGTAAACAAGAGGCTTTTGGCCTACAGGCCAAGGCATACACTAGGCCTCTGATGCCTACTTTATGCTGAGCAAAGAAACAGACCTTTGTTGCATGGGGATTAGGGGTTGAGGGATTTCTAAGGCACTGCAAATGCTTTGAGCCAGCCAGGAGTGGGAGCTTTGTAAAGAGATACCTGCATTATGTATCTGCAAGCGGAAATCATTCATACTATTTATATAATCAGGGTAATGTGATCCTGTTTCACTATGGAAAAAGCCCAGTGACACATAAGCCAAGCCAGCATGCTAATGGACTGGACTGTTACTGTCTCTGTTCATTAAACAGTTTCCGAACTTTGCATGTTTTTCCATTAAAGAATATTCTGTGCCTAAGGCAAGAAAACAGATTGCAGATGTTATGATTTCAGGGCGGGGCGGATACATAGCAAGCATGGGTTATATGGATTTGAATATACGAAAGACAACAAATAGATGAAATGCTCATCTGAGAGTCAATGAGGGGGATGGGGGGGCGTGGAAATAAAATAATCTTGTCATGCTATCAATGCATCACTTTACACCATCCTACTGTGCCCATCTGCTGCTAGCCAAATGGTGACATTCTGCACAGCTTCAACAGAACATCACATGGTAAAGTTATTGTAATACAGTGATGGGTAGGGAATCTGTGTCCCGCCCCTTTAAGACAGGACAGCCTGACATTCCATTCTTCCTGCTGATTGTGAACACTCCAAAGCCTTGTAATTGGTTCAGCTTGAGCAATGGTTCAATCAGCCACAGTATAAAAGTCTGCTCTTTTGATTTGTCAGGCCCTGTACCTGAGGGGAAAGCATTTTGAGGACGTTTGGTGCCTGTTTGAGCTGGACTAGGAGGGTATTTAAATTTTTGACCAGTTTTTGTAGGAGAACTTGATTGTGATTTGACCCCTTTTTTGTATGATAACATGTTTTGGCTTTTGATCCCCTGGCTTTATCTTTTCCCTTTTGTACCTCTGCCCAGAAATTAAAAATCTCAGAGTGGTGGTTTTTGCAATCCTTTGATTAATGACGTGCCCTATGCCCTGGGGGTTTTTATGGTATATTTGTAAATATTTATACATTTTGAATATTCGTTTCAGTAAAAATGTCAGTTGAGTTAATGCTCCCCAGCTTCTCGCTACCACACACCATTCGGAAGATCAAGTAGTACGATTGGTCTCCAATCGCCTTCAAGCCAACCATCGTTTTTCTCTCTGTAGGGCTACACAGCCTGCAGCAGAGGTTCAGCACCCATTGGAGGATAGGCCTTCTTGACCATACTGCAAGTCCATAGGAGACAGAATTACCACATGAGACGGTGGTTAGTGACGTGGTGAGTGACAAAAAAGAGAAGCCCTGCTGATTTCACTCACTGAGACCTTTTGTCACTCAGCCTGTCCTGGTTACAATTTCCAAATGACCTGACCTGGATTTAAATATGCAAATCCACTAGAAGGCCCACTCAATCAATCAGATTTTTTTAATTATTACATGTACAAATTAGAGATATATGCCATGGTTCTAAATCAGAGCACTACTTTCGCTAACCAATGAATGTGTCATAATGGCTTCAAATGGTTCCTCCACTGCCTAAAACTGAATTATTTTAGCTTTAGATGCAAAACTTCTTCCAGTGCGTTAACCACATCTTTGTATGAATGTAAATGCACTGTACTATTTCCTTGGTGACACTACATTCTACAGCCGAAGCAATGTTTAAAATGTGTACCTTGTGGGAGATTTGTTTGGTTAATATAAACCTCTTCATCATGGTGTTAAGGAATGAGAAACTTGAAGGAATACTTTATCGTTGCTTCCTCCTGTTATATTGTCATCTTCCTTTCTATCCGGCCTTAGACTAGTTACACCCTCTGATCTCTTCTTATAATCTTTGAACTGCTCTTTGAAGTCATAAAGACCTCTTCTTCTGTCTTGCATCTCTGACGGGTTTCTTCATACAAAATGCTCTTCAGACTGGTCGAACACGTTTGGCTTGGGCCCGGTTGCCCAGCAGCACTGTAGAAGGGCTTCCCGATACAAGGTATGGTCTCTGTAGTCACTGCTGCTTTTCTCTCTGTTGGAATGGAATAGAAGAGGAGGAAATCACCTTTGAGGTTGTGGAGCTCCACATTTACGTTTTGCTTTGGATTAGCATGCCTTTTAAGTCTGTGAATTCATTGTCTGTGCTCTTTTTGTGGGAGGTTTCATTTGTGTGAAGAATGCAGAAGCAGAACATCCTTCAACATTTCTGGGATAACTCTTGGTTTGCAAGCATTGTGCTTTAATTATAGGAGTATAGCCCGGACAAGAAGAAACCGAAAGCGACCTTGATATCTTTTCTGCATACCAGAGGAGCAACAACAGGCAGACTTTTGTTCTTAAAAGCTAGCTTTGGAAAGGATTGTGGGTGTAAACATGGTATCACTGTGTGATTTGTACCAGGCATGAAAAACGAAGATGGCTGATGAAGAGAAAGTTTAAAAGCACGGGCAATTACGCCAGGTGAGTAAAACATGGTTGAGAATGACCACTGCTTGGAAAAAGCGGTCTGCTTTTTTTCTTTTGTAATCCACCTCTGAACTGCTGTCACTGGCCCCTTACTGGTTCCTGTTCACCCTGGCAAATTGTCCATTCTAGATCTTTTGGAGAGGATTCTTCAATGACCCTCACTCTTAATTTGTAACAGTGCCACAACTTAGTCCTGGCTACTGGAACCTGAAAAAATTTTATCTGACACTTGAACAGATTTTGTCTCATGCAATAATGTATAATTCATTGTATTTTGAGACTAAATGTTTTTAAACAAAGAAAACCATAATAATAAGTATAAAGTATATCTGTGGGGGTTGGGGGATGATTTTCTGGAGAATTTGAGCCACAATGGAGTGGAGGACATGGGAAATACAGTTTTAAAAAGCTTCCTGTCCTGATGGATACCGCGCTCTTTCTCTTTCTGCCTCTTTACCCCAGCACAACAAAAGTACCTCTATGGGCTGGCGAGGAGCAGGTCTGGAGTTTGCACTGTCCCAGGTGTTGTGTGTCAGAGACCCATTCACTTCAGGAAGTGTCCTGTGTCACCCAGTCCTGGTGGCATAAAGGGGGCCGCTGTGGGCTGGCCACCCTCCCGAGCTGTCGCACAATTCAAGGGAAGAAGCCAGTATCTGCAGCCACTTTCCCAGGCTTTTCTGTTCACCTGATCGGTCGGAGGAAATGAGTGACAAACTCCTACTAGAAAAATCGAAATAGAAACATTCAAACATTGCCTCTAAGCGAATGGCAGTTTCTGTTTCTGTTAAATAACTGTGTATATTTGTTCCTCACGTTTTGTCTAATTCTCTATTTATTTATGTTGACAACAGAACTCCATTACTGTAAGCCTCACATGTATTAAAAAACTAACCATAGAATGTCCAGCCTTGGAATTCAAGAAGAAAATTGAATCCATACAATAGGCAACTTACTCAAAGACCAAGGTAAAACGCCTGTAAGGGAACCAAAAACAGACGCGTCGGTGCGTTACTGTCAGGAGCGAGAGGACAAAGTTCCTGACCCCCTCCCGTGTGTCTGTAATAAAAACCAACCGGACAAATGGTGGCTGAGCAGCTGAGCCCCTCTCAGTGACCCTTCCCCATGTGCCACTGTCCCTCAGCAAATGCCCTGTTGCTGGGTGGGAAGGGTGCGAAGCCCAAACCAGGGCCCGGACGGTAGTAGGCTACATGTTGTTTCAGGTGTCCAAACCCACAGGCCTCCAGCTGGCCCCAGGAAGTGGTCCACGAGCCATTATTGGCAGCTCATTAACTCCCATCAAAGCTGCTGCTTCCTCCCGGGCTTTGTTGACGGACACAACATCAGTCTGCCGTTTTCTGACAGCTCTCACCTGGAGCCACGGCCCGATTATCACAGACGCCGAAAACGCAACTTTTAATCAGTTCATCTTAGTTAATCTACCCTCAAGTGTTTAACGGCTTATTTATGTCTTAACAACTGTTGCAATATTCTAAAATGATGTTCTATCTAAACCACATCAACAGTGAATAATAGCAATTAATATCCAGCAAAACCTAAATTGCGACTAAATATAAACCAGTGGTTTTAGTTTAACATTAATAGTGTTAACAGAGCTGAGGACGATTTTCACAGGATAGTGACAATTACGTACTTTGGCCCGTGAACGTACAGCACTGCTTTGCATAGGTCAAGCTAACCATTATTGGGTGATTCAGTCAAGCTCGACATGACGTGACACAGAAAGGATGGCGTTATGGTGAAAAGGGTGGAGGCCTTCTGGATAGATAAATATAAATGTAAACTGGACCTCACACAGACACAGACCAGCAGGCCATCCCAGACAGACGTGGCCAAGATCACATAAATCAAGATGTTTTGGCCACAGGACCAGGAGAGCTGAGACCTCAGAAATGCTGTAGGCCTCTAACGTTATTCAGTAAATCAATCCCTGCGTGTCTCCAAAGCGCTTGGTGAGGTATGTCCGTCCTTTGTATGAATATCCATGTGCCGGTTCTTTCAGCTCTCAGCAATTGGACCCAGGTGACAGGATTTTGGACAGAGGTATTGATAGCATCCAGAGAGGGTTTCCGGGAGTGCATGGTGGGGGGGGGGGGGGGGATAGTGGAATGTGCAGAATGCATGTGGCGTGAATGGAGCTCACGCCTCCAGCAGTGGGACGTGCTTCATTAAAGGACATTGTGTTGGGTGAGAGTTCACCCAAAACCCGAAGACAAGTCAGAGGTCATCCTGTGCCTGAAAGCTCAGCTTCTCTCCCTCACAACAGGAGTGTCCTTGAAAACAATTCCTCAATACAGGCCCCCGCACTGAGAGCCCTCTGTGAATGTTTCCTGTTTAGTTTTGTCTTGATAGTATTTTGCTGTTGATAAGGCACTGAAAATGTTTTAGCTAATTATTTTAGCTAATGTTGTAGTTAATTGTGCATTTTAGGAAGCACTCTTTCTCTTTTGTAAAAATACTAACACTAAAGTGGTGATAATTGGAATCTGAAGTACAGGCCTCGGAGAGTGGAGATTGGTGCAGGGCATGACTGGAGAAAGACACTGAAAACAGTGACTGTGAAACTCTGTAGGCACTGGTTTTAAGTAGAAAATCTGTAAGGAATGGCTATTTATGACGCAAAAAAAGTTACGTCAACAGGGAGAAGAATGAGGAGTGTTCTGACTGGTTAGAGGGTCTGAAGGTGTCGTATGAGAGGTCAGATTTTCTTTAGTAGGATCAAAACAGACAAAAAAACAACTTAAAACCATGACACAACAACAAAGGACATGGTGTGTACACCTAAAAATAAATGAATAACTTGATTAATCCACTGGTAAACTGATAAACATGTGATTTATTTTTAAACTTTTGGTCAAATATTTATGCACTCATGTTGGATAATGTACAAAAAGAAATGTGGTCTCTCTGCTTGTCTCTAATAAACTGCAAGACAACCTATGAGTGCTCATTCCGAAAATCTATTTCTCTCCCCCGCTGGTGACTGATACAGAGCCGATTTCCTCTCCCTCCCACAGTCGAACTCTCATCATCTGTGTCAGGAGGCTGCGAGAGCAAGGCCTGGTGCATTGCCTTGACACTGACCCCGTTCAAATTCCCCAACGGAGTCCAACGGAAGCTCTTTCAATCCATTCAGTTCCTCTGAAGCTTCCAGAGGGTTAGGCCGGGAACAGGGTTTTCAGAAAAGGGGATTCCAGTGTGGAGTTTGTATAAGAATTTAACTTCTAATTCAGGTCTGTGAGAGACTAGCGTTAATGTTGACAATACATGGAAGATGTTGAAATATTTTGTGGTATGTTTACTGAAAGGGAATTGATAGCTCTGTATTATTGTGAGGCCTGGTCTATAAAATATTAATAAGGTGGACAATGGTGGTGTTCATGTGGATTGGTGGTATATTAATATTGCGGGGTTAAAGTTAGATTGTGTGTTTAAATTTAACCATCATTCCCACGGAAACAAAATTATTTGGGTACATGCCACACATAACTACATTTCCCTCAACACCTATTCCATTTGGAGTTGGGGTTCATCAACTCTGGATAGTCCTTGTTGCAAAGAGAAAAAACCTTACAGCTGAAATACTTTTTTCTACAAAACTTCTACAGAATATTGATGTTGATGTCCCTTAGGTTTCTGAGACATTATTTCCAGTGTAATATATGGGTTAATTATAGTCAGGCATTAACTGCCAGACTTTAAGTCAGGGCATGCTATTAATAACATAGTGCATGCCCGAACACGTGCACATTACTGCATTGTCACAGATTAAGAATTAAAATAACTAAAAATGAACTTTCTATTCTTCTCTTTTTGTGTTGGTATCTATTTTGTACAGTATGAAAATCCCAGACAAAAAAAGATTACTGACAATTGTTTTAGGGATAAATTGAGGTTTTTAGGCATAAATTCGCGATGTCCCGTCGACATGACGCGGTGTGACATGACGTTCTCTTGTTGCAAAAGGGTAGAGCAGCAAAACCTAGCTTTATACCGTCGACGAATATAAAGTATCCTAATAAATGTGCAAACTAGGGTACCGAAGTGTGTACGTCCGACGTTACTCATGCTCTCCACCGGGACCTTTTTTCCATCTTTCCGATAATGTCGTTGATAGGTAAACCTTAACACAGTATCCAAATTGCAAACGGTTTATTTTCTGTTTAGAGTTGATCTCAGCGTCTGTGTTAGGTTTCAATGCTACAATCCGTATTTTGTCTGTTCATGGAGCAGGGCAGGATACGCAATGACTCTTGTTTTATTTTTTAAATATTTTTTTTAGAAACGCCATTGTTTGCACTGGCAGCGGGCATAATATATCTGTTTTCCTCAGGGAGAACACACAATAACGTCATGGTTTTCTATCCATTTTAGGAATCACTAAACAAATCTAATTAATGCTATAAATGTGAACGTTTTGGTCGGCAATTTATGTATAAATAAGGCTCGTTTAATAGGCTAAACCTGAGAATATCAATGACTGTAACATTTGTGTTAATATTACAGGTTTTCGCAGGTGAATTTTAAAACCCCTCCAGGGAAAGATTAACGTGTGAATACATAAATACCGTGACGTGGGGAACATAGTCATCCATTCACGTAATACTGTCTGACATTGATCTTCTAAGTAAAGCACCCAATACCTCCATTCATGAAATTTGGGTATCACGCTTGCGCAACGAGACCTCCCATTCATAAACTATGTCCCCGCACTTGCGCTCTGATAAGTTCTGCCCTCCCATTCATAAAAAAAAAGCTGTTAATGCATCTGCGCAGTGCGGCTATCTCCCTCCCATTCATAAAAAGCCATTTCCCAAGTAGTTGCAACATCGCAACAAAAGCCCGTGCCTTCATTGCAGTACAGTTCGAGTCTGTAGCGGATCTGGAATGCTTTAACCTGGACAGACATTATCTGGATTATACACAAAGAAGCTAAAAGTAAAGAACTGCGTTATGTTTCATTCCAAGTAAGTTTTTTAGATAATATTCATTTTTACATTTTATGTGGTATGAAATATGTGGAATATGTCATATTTATCACCAACACTCCAGGGTTTAATGTAACGCTTATTGATCGTTAGGTTGCAAAGGCACACGCAACAAGGATTTGGAACAAGCTATTTTTATTTATATTTTTCAGTTTCTGCATGTATTTAACTACGAAATGGTTTATTATAGACTGTCTATACGTAGCTGAATGTGTGGAAAAACGGGGGAGGCTTGCTTTTCTGACATGATTACCGCTGAAAGGAAAGTATACGCCATCTATGTGTGTAATGTCGTGAAGACCATGCAGTTAGATATTAATAGTCCTTCACGTTACGAAATTGCTGAATCGGGATCCCGATACAGCAATTTCGTCACCCACGATTTGCAATTTACCTGCGGATCGTAGCATTAGTCTGCGGTGTGTGTATTCGTTCGTCGTGGGCTTAGGTCCAGTGATAGTCAACTGTGCGTAATCAACTCTGATAAAAAATTAACCAGCCGTTAATAATAATAATAATAATAATAATAATAATAATAATAATAATAATAATAATAATAATAATAATAATAATACCACATCTATATCGTGTATACTATGGTTATTCCCTTGAAGCGTGCTTGAAGCGCATTTCTATTTGATAAGATTGTTGGTTTTCATTTTTATTTTAAAATATATAACAGTATCTCCGAAGTTTTGCAAAGTCGTAGCCTACTAATTTACGCTTTTCTGTGGTCGCTGTTAACCACTCAGGATTTGGATCCTGAATACACACTGCTGGTTATGGTGTAGACTCCGGATAGATAAGAGTCATGATGTTTCAATGTTTATCAAGCGTAGACGAAGAATGGTCGAATTTGTTTTATACCCCACAAATTAAACACCGAAAAAGTGAAATTATGTGTCAACTTTTCAGGTCATCTATTGAATTTAATTAAAATCTTGCTGAAGTTGTTTTTTTAATTTCCTAAGACTTAGTATGGCGAATATTTAAAACGCCTCCCAGCGTTTTTTTTTTATTTCCATGATTTGCTATTTTTTGTTTTGGTTTTTGTTCTCCTATAGTACCGATATCGATTATTCGTTGCCTTCGATTAACCTATGAGGCGCGTTGTGTAGTCTAATGGAGACGGATCTTTCATGTATACAAGATCAAAGTGGTTTAAACTTGACAGCCGTGTATCCTGTTTAACTTGAGTTGGGGACAAGGGTTTATTGATCCAGAACAGAAAAGTCTAAGATGTGACCAAGGTAAATTACGGTAAAAACAGTAACAACTGAAGTCACCAGAAATTTGGTTTAAAAAAATAATAGTTAATAATAGTTAAATAAAATTTAAAATTTGATTAAATTTTTTTTCTAGAATTACCCTGATAGGAAGGTTGGAAAGGGCTACTCATATTCTTTCGCAAATGCGTTAAAATTCTGGACTCCCTGTAATTTAATTTTTTTGAATGTCTTTGAGAAGAATACGCATATGGTTCGTATAAATAGGAAGCTCTTGAACAAACGCTTGAAGTGTACGCTTCAAATTTATCGGTCACTTCACAAACGAATAAGGGTTTCACGTAGGCACTAATTAAGGGTCACTTTAGAAAAATTGAGTGTTTAGCGGTTCAGTAAAACTGAAGTAGTCTAAAACCATTTTGAATTTGGGGTAGGTAACTTGGTGAAAAATATAACGAAAAGCTTTTTTTTTCTGTATGTAAGTTTGGCATTACAAATGATTTGTGTGACCAATGTAAATGATCTGCGTCCCAGGGCTCATTATAACACCAATTCTCTGTCTGTTTAGGGCTTATAGATGTTGAGCTCTCTGAGTATTATATGAAGGACACCGACAATAAGATGGAGTCGAGGGTTCCACATCACATTCCTGGAGTGTCCTCCTCTATCATTATGCAACCTATGTTGGACAGTCGGGTACCATATGCAAGGTTACAGCACCCACTCACCATCTTTCCCATCGGTCAAATGAAGTCTTCTCATGTGGAGAATGACTACACGGATTGCCCCGCCGTGGTTTCGCAGCAGCCGCCTAGCCAGAAGGTCACCAGGGGGACTCAGGATGCCCTGCTGGTCGGCGCCCCCCATCCCCACCTGCCGCGAAGCGAACCCCATGACCTCACACATCCGTGGATCTCCTTCAGTGGACGGCCCAGCTCCATTAGCAGCTGCAGCTGCAGCAGCACCTCCTCCGACCAGAGGTTGCTGGACCATGCGGCCCCTCCACCCACGACAGATCAGACCCCCCGCTCCACCCAGACACTCAGCTTCCAACCCAAGGCCCTCGGCTCCCAGAAGAAGGCCCCTGCAGCTCCCCAGGTCGCTAAGGAGCACACGCTGCTCTGCAACGTGTGTGGGAAATGCAAGTGCACGGAATGCACCTTGCCTCGGACACTTCCCTCCTGCTGGGTGTGCAACCAGGAGTGCCTGTGCTCTGCACAGAACCTGGTGGACTCCGCCACCTGCATGTGCCTTGTCAAAGGTATATTTTACCACTGCACCAATGAGGAGGATGAGGAGGGCTCCTGCTCCGACCGGCCCTGTTCCTGCACCCAATCAAACTGCTGTGCCCGCTGGTCCTTCATGGGTGCCATCTCGCTGGTCCTGCCTTGCCTAGTCTGCTACCTGCCAGCCACAGGCTGCGCCAAACTGTCCCAGAAATGTTATGACGGCGTCAGCCGGCCCGGGTGCCGCTGTAAGAACTCCGTCTGCAAGGGCGTTGAGGGGGAGGGAAGACGGGCGGACAGGAGAAGCCACTCTCCTGATACGCCCTCAGCAGTAGCAAAAGTCCCACTTGAACGAGTTCCTTTCACCCCGTGAGAGAGAGTAAAGAGTTTTTTTTTTTCTTTTTCCCCCCAGGGTTTTTGGACAGAAAAAAAAAAAATCAACAAAGGTACTAACATTGAGGTTAAAATCGACTTTTGCCAAAAGGCAATATTTCTGTAACAGTGCATGTCAGTCAACATTCAACATGTGACCAGGACTGGTGGTAAGCAAACAGACAATGGTTGAATACATAGTCATACTTTATGTCCCTTTCTGAATTTCCACCTATTTATTATTTATGTCCATGGCATCTGTCTACTTTTCAATCATGCGTGCAGTTCTCACAAAAGAATATGTAGGAAAATAATATGCAAACCAACTCAGATGACTTGGAATGGAAAAATCTATTTTTCATCAAGGAAACTGATTAGTCACGTTTCGTATCCAAAAAGTAGAGAAACAAATTCACTAGATTAAAATACCAAATGTTAATCAATTAACATTTTAGTACATTGGTTTTGCCCACCATTTATTTTATGTGAGTCACAGCCCACACGGAGTGTTGTTTTGCTAAAAGTCATTAATAGATGAATATCTTACTGTCTTTTCTAAACGAAAGAGTCAAGCTTTACATTAAATGTAATGGAAACATTAAGTTAATGGAAAAAAATTTCAAGGTTTTATGATGACAAAATGGCCTGTAGTGTGATGTGCAGGCAATTATTAATATCCCATTTTTTCAGTATATGACCATTGGTTTGTTACATCTCTCAAATGCACTTTGCAAACTTCCCAGACAAATGTGTCATGAACTACAAAATCCAGTCAAGCATGTGATGGCCCCTCAGGGAACTTTTCATTTCTGTTAAGCTAAATGTATTTTAACACAGAGGAACGTGTAACAACCAGAGGGCCTGGTTTACTAGGAGAACCCACATTATTGTATAACTCTGGTTGGGCACCACACTTGTTTCATGGATCTTGACGTAAAATATTGCTTGGAGAGGAAACGTGAAGCAAGGTGTAGTTGGTCTGTGATTGCTTTGATTAAATTAATTTTATCTCTTGCACAATCTTTAGTCAAGTTTTACCTGTGTAGTAAAACTAAAGCACAGTATTGTATACCTTGGCAAGACAGGTTTCACATTAGAGTGTGGAGTTTTGTTCCACCCAGTTCACCCCACGCCGTTCCTTCTCCAAGCCTAATCTAGTTCTTGCTGCTGTTGGGCTGTGTCTGTGCTGTAAAGAATGTAGTCTTGTTGTAAATACCTGAAATTATCCCTGAAAGTCTAAGCCAGGGCTTCAGCCCAAGGAGGGAAGTGGGGTTTTATCATTATTTTATTTTATAATATTTTTTGTTGTATTTGGTTGTGTACTTGGAAATCTATTGGAGGCTAAATGTCTTTAAAGGTACAGAGTCTTTTTCTTACAAGATTAATTGACACTGATTCAAAGGGATGCTGTCTGTCCAAAGCCACAACCTTGCCTCCTTTTCCTTAACGGCCTTTCAGTGGTCCCAGACACATGCTGATGTTGGTATTTTTATAGTTGCATACGCAGATGAACATGCAAATAGGAAATGAAAACCACTTCTCTTTTATAAATAATTTATCAGGCAATAGTACTTTCACGTTTAGGGTGGATGTCAGAATGGTGAGGGAGAGATTCAACTAGCTGATTAAAAGATTGCAACTTGTGGCCATAGCTTCACAGAAGGACCCATGCGTGAGGGTCTTTAATAGCTCTGAGAAACGACTTTCTCCACATGTGTTCTTATCCTATTTAACAGCATAGTTAATGTACTGTAAAAATTGCATGGTACAGTCTAATCATATTTTTATTTTTGGTCGAGGTGGTGAGCTTTAAGGAGAATAGTAAAGGTCTTTCCATGACAAGCAAAATGCTTGCTTTAGAAAAGTGTGCTAGGTAATTAAAATACCTCTTTGTTTATGCTATTCATGCCTCATTACCTAGCTAATTCCTTGCTTCCTCTGCACCTCTGAAACTGTATATTCACAGAAATGTCTAAACAAATCCTTTTCGGCTGTCTTGGATCAACTGATTTGAATGCATTCTCAGCTGTTATTTTTCCAAAACTGTTTAACCAATCTCCCACCTCGATTGACAAAATACAGCTGAATCGCATGCATGCAAAAAAATTGCAACATCCCAGGTCCCCCTGGGCGAGGAAGCAGTTTTTTTTTCCAAGCTATGCTGCCTTGATTAATTTGATCATAAAAAGAATCCTTCTTCACCTACTTGGACTCAGAGAACACATCAGTGGATGCACACTCCACTGGACTCTTGCTGTGGTCTGTTCTTTAGTTTCCTATAAAATAAATTACCCTGCTTCCTGTGAACAAATCTCAAAAGGGAAGTATTTTCCAAAGGAGGTCCTGGCTGTATCTCCTTGAGATGCGATTTCCATGACGTCAAATGAATCCACAGGACGGTTCCATCACTTTAAACACTTTAACCCTGCTAGTGTCACGTGTTCTCTGTGTGTCTGTGCCATTTCAATGTTGACAGAAGAATCTATACAAATTTTTGTCTTGTTCAAAAAAGTTTCCCTTTATAGAAATATTTATTTTGAAGTTCTATTTTATATAGTATTTATTTTAATTGCTTTTTAATTGTTTGTGATGAAAGATTTACAAAGCCTGTCAAAACAGAATGTACATTAAAATTAGAAATATATATAAATATATAGTTATATATAAATTGTTTCAGTGTCTTTATTTCACCAATTGCATAAGCAAATGCCGGAACTAATTTTCTTTTACTGGGTTGAACAACAGCTGGAGAACAAATTATTTTTCACATGCAATATTTTCAAGATAAAGAAAAAGGTATTTATGCATCACACCGGGGATAATTCAGCATTACAAAAATCATATATTAGTGTATTTCTTGTCAATTAGTTTCTGACAGAAATCTTTCCAATTTAATATGTGAGAATAAGGACTTGAGTTGACTCATTTTTAGTTCATACATTACGGAATTTCTGATGGTAGATATGTTTGTGGCAGGTTGGTCAACCAGGGCCTCTTGGTGTTGATGATAGAGGTGTGAAAAGGGTGCATTAATTTATTTATCCATTTCATTTAGTGACGTGACTGAGAGAAAGTTTTGGATGTGGAGCGTAAGAGTGAGGTAGGGCAGGTTTAGACTCCACAAGTTAACACTACACTAATTATGTTTCTCCACCATTATTACTTACAACCAGATCTCAGAACAGATCTTCCTTATCACTCCAAGTAATGGAACAATATCCTATTATATTCCTCCCTCTGTACCACAGTACAGACCTTTCCCTGAATAACAACAGACGGATCCACCCTTTTTAATGCCCGGTTAACCCTGTGTTCTCATTCCTAACCCATCAATGATGGACTGACGTTCCCACCAGAGCTATGCTATTTAAGCCAAGAGTGGAAAAAACAACTAAAGCTAAACCAGCCTGCTTTGTTTGGTGGACTTTGGTTTAGCTTTCATGAACTTGTCCAGTATATATA
>JAOYSI010073241.1:3851-29528 GCA_025775065.1 Hiodon alosoides
ACTACATCTCATCCACTCTCCTTTCCAGCAGCAGTATAAAACCTTCAGGTGTAACAAGCTCAGAATCAACACTGCACAAAGGGAAGGATCTGATCACAAAAGAGCTTGCCAGGCGTTGCACTTCAGAAGATAGGGAAAGCATAATGGAAGAGTCTATAAGAACTGCCTGACAAATTTACTCTGTTAATTTCAGAGTGCGCTCCATTGGCTGTCAGAACATGGTGCAAGCCTGCGGGGCTGGGAGTTATGAATAGATGAATGGGACGTACTTGTGAAAGAGAGGGTTGTTTCAGAGACCATAAACTAGAATTAACAACATACATGTTAGTGCAGATTCACTGGTTAAAACTATGTTTTAATTCCAGCCGAGCACTTATGGACTTTAATCGACAAAAATTGCCCTGATTGAGCCAATGCACAGTACACTGCACAGTACTGAGGTTGATGACAATTGAAAAAAAGAGAGAGAAAACCTCCTCCAGGAGCAGGATTGTGAAGCCCTGGCACTGCTTTTAAAATATAAAATGGTTTGCTTTACAAAAAGCAAAAATGTCAATGTCAATTCAAGATGTGTTGCTTTTAATGTGAAAAATACGTAATGCGCAATAAGTTCATCTCATAAGTTATTTGCTGTGTATTTCTATCTTTCTATTGGGTCAATCAAATGTGAGAAAAGTTTATATCGGCTTTTTCTAAATTGGTTCCCGCCACTGCTAAAATTGTGGTATTCGTGCTAAAATTGTAGTTAATGTAATGGATAAAAATAACAGCACAAGTAAATCACAGCATTATTTGTCACATGATCTCTGAAAGGGATATGGAAGAGGAAGCACAGCACACAAAAGGAGCATAAATTATCACACTTCCCCTTCCTCCAGTCTGGGAGTACTACACGTGCTGGCATGCCTGCTTTAGCCTCGTTTCGAAAGGCTAACGCCATCAATAACACTGCAGGCCTGAGACGCGTGTAGGCCACTTCTCCTAAATGCCCTGAAAAATGGAGAGGAATCTGAGGGTGCCTGAAAACACAGCTGCGTGTCTTTCCTGCCATGACCCGGGTTAAATCAAGACATAACAACAAGAAGCCTTCTTCTGTGATAGACCATTACAAACACATGTGCAAACAAGGAAAGGCTTCTATCAGATGGAAAATTTTACCTAAAAATATATTTTACCTTGGTAAAATACACCCATGTAGTCAAAAAAACACACATTAGAAATGATATAATTATGGGTCCCACATTAAAGATTGTGGATATGTGACAGATTTTTGGCAGCACCAGTAGAGATGATTCTGTCCGGACTTAATGCGAAGTTAGCAGCCAGCGCACACCATGCTGCTTAGAAAGATACTCAGTGTGCAGAGTAAGACTTGTTGACTTGTGTACCTGGTATACACAGATGTGCTCTCATAGTGTGTGTATGTCTGACAAGCAGTTAGAGGGCAAGCACTGAGTGCACGCATTGTTTCGTATAGAGCGCTTCTGCACAGTTCACTCCTGTTCTGTCCTGTTCCCAGAGTCCATTTACATTTTCCTTCCCGTACTGCGGTAATCCCTTGGATCTTGTGAGTCCCATGGAATACCTGACTCAATGTAACCGTTTAATCTGGAAGATCTCTCTCACCAAAATCAATCTCACTAAACAGGGCTGCCTAAATTGTGACACTCCCCAATGGTACATAGTGGCAATACTATCATGCCCCGGTAGTTAGTTAAAGTTAGCTGGATGAAGTTTAAATTGTATCTAATTGCTAAAATAGCAATTTTTTCATGGCTCTAGCCCTGCTTTTTCATAGTTATTTAAATTATCTTGCTTCTTCTTTTAGGCGTTACTTTTATTATGATTGTATTATGGTAACTTTCATAACAGAAAATGGTAAATATGCGCCAAATTCTGAGTTATTGTAAATTCAGAAGCGTGTTTTACAGTAAAAGAAAACTGACCTGCTGACCCACCAAATCATGAAATTATTAAAGCTAAAGAAATGTAAAGAAACAAAATGATAACAGCTAAAGAAATGACAACATTTCACAACGTTTCCCGAACCTCGTGGCAGGATTAGACGACGACATCAAGAAGAACCAGAAGTACTAAAGTGAGTGGCACATGATCAAAGCCGTCCTCTCTGTTTTAACACTGTTATCTGCTTCTGAAAATTGTGTGACCTGCGACACTCAACCAGCGCTACACTGAAGAGCGACGGGGTATTATAGCAAGAGCATCCTCACCATGGTTACAAACTGCTGTGCCTGACATGCTACATTACCACCAGCGTCTTTCATCTCCAGAGCAAGATCGGCCCACGGATTCCAAACGGGCATGTTTAAAATCATAAGGCTGATATTAGAACATTAGCATTAAGAAATACATTTGAGTTATTTGTGTTCGGAACTGTGGCTGGTTGTTAGGAAAGAGAAATGTAAATTTGGAATCGGGATAGCGGGAAAAGAAGGGCAAGGCCCCCTGACTGGACTCCAGTGAAGGCATGCAGAGCTGAGGATTAAGTAAGAAGGCTTTTTCATCTAGTTATTTAATAACTTCTAATGTTTCTATTATTAGAAGTTATTAAACTTATTAAACTTAGCTAACTTTGTTCAAGATACTCCATTCAGAACTTCTTCTCCATTCAGAACCTTTACTTTTTCTCAAGTCTGCTTCACTCTGTCTCAACATTGGGAGGTCTGCCCTGCTGCGGACGGCTCAATGGTGAAATCACCCTGCTGTAATGAAGCTATGCACCCAATCAGACGGCAATGGGAGGAATGCTCCACTGACGGGTAATAAAAGATGAGTCACTAATCCAGGGGACAAAGAGTTGGCCCGAGACCTTCTGAAGTAATGTTCCAATTAGGAACTGTTGTTATCCACACCACCTGATTAAACAGCATAGCAAAAGGCAAAACAGATACAGTTTCTTTTTAAAGCTGGAGTGAGGCTGGAGGAAACAAAAATTACCTTAAATGACAAGAACCTTAGTGTATCACTCAACTTGGAATTATGTCCCATTTTTATGCATATTGAAATTTGTCCTTGTTATGACCTGTGTACATGGCAGTGTCCTGGATTATTAAAACGAAAACCGGAGCCAGCAGCCTGGCAGAGAGTTGTAGGAGAGGATATCACACTGCAGTAACCCAGCAGAGCACTGACCAAACCACTAAAGTTCTCATGGAGACAGTTCAGTTACCGACCACAGTCCAGCTAAAATAATATTTAGTGCTCTATAACAGTAAATATTAGGTCATATATTTAGGTATCCAAAGACAATCTACAACGACCAAGCTGAAAAGGTTGGTAAGGGAGCAATATCCACAAGTCACAAAATCAACATGACAACTGTACAACAGCCCATCAGTCAGCAAGCTCAATTTATTGATCATTCAGTAGAGAAAGTGTTTCTCCAGATGGTTACCATGTCATTCCTTCTGGACTACTGGAGACTGCAATATCTCCATCACATCCTTCAGTGTGCAGGCACCCAGCCCTTACCTGTATGCCATGCCAGTCTGATAGGAGACGCACTGCTCCAGAGACAAGCCGTTCATCTTGAGGAAGTCCTCCATGTTCTTGACCTGCGCCGCTGCCCGAACCTCCCTGTGGCGCTGCAGCTCGGTCTGGTCCGCGTGGTGCGGCTGGTTCAGGCCCTGGTCCGCGTGGTGCGGCTGGTTCAGGCCCTGGTCTGAGTGGTAGCAGTTGATTCCGCTGCGCACACTCTCGCTGTAGGACAAGGACAGCATCTTGCTGCTGCTGATGCTGCTGCTCCGCCTGACGCCGCTCCCGGGGACGGCCGGGTTGGGGATCTGCGGGTTTTCGGAAGGGAGACTCTGTTGGCGGCTGAGGCGGCGCCCGGGGTACCTGCCCCGCACCGGGCACAGGGTGCTCCTGTGCGTGGCAAACATTGGCCCAGTGACCGCACCGGCCGGCGCAGTGGCCACCAGTCGTCAGGCAGAAGGCAGGAGGAGAGAGAACTTGTGCCGAGGCAGAGCCAGCAGCCACTGGTGCCAGCCGTTTCTTTAAATAGCGCCTGCTTTCATTTAGAAGAGCTGTCAACTCATGGCACCATTTAGGAAAAAAACCTAGAGCCATGCATCATGTAATCACATCCCCCCCCCCCCCCCCAATCAATTCCCCTCTTCTGAGTGACAAGGGTGCAATGGCAGACTTAAACAGACAGGGCTTTTTAGAGTGACTTCAGATAACTGTCGTGTATCTATGGTGCAGGTCAAAAGACAACTTAATCTTCATCCATGCAAAGGCTTTGGCAACAACAACAAGTGCAGGATGCATTCAGGCATGCAACAGGAGACGTTCTAGGGAGTTGTTTTTAAGGCAAATTTCTTTCAGCAACGGGAGGGGAGAGTTGAATGACTAATCTTGCAAAAACTGGCCAGTATCCAGTTAGTTTTAACCCTTCTAAAAAGGACCGTCAGACTTGTGATTGTCAAAAATAGACCAGCGCACAGAGACCAACACAGTGAAATCAATCTCACTCTCTCCAGCTATCACAATCTGTCTGAAACTTTTAAAAATCACAACGCATGGATAAGTGTCAACAATACACATTTATAGCGAATTTGACATTTTTCGTGGAACCTTCTATCAAACAGTTCAGACCTCAGAGAACAATTCAGGGGCCTAACTTAAGGACATTTGTCACCATTGATTTTATGGAAAGCGTTGAATACATTGACTATTTCTATTTCCATCATGATAGTACAGCTGTTGCTATATTGCACAAAATATGAAGATTTCTGGTAAAAGCATGTATTCACTATTCATTTGTATATTAAAAAAAATGCGTAGTGACCAAGTGAACCTAAGTTTAGTGAGTCACCTAGTTTTCACCTGTCTGAATCTTCTACTTTTCTATGCGTAGATTTCAATGCTCCAGTAAATGTTGACATACAAAACAGGAATTGACTAATAACATGTAATACCATTTATTTATCCATATTATTGAGTGTTGCTGCTTCAGTGAGGAAGGGCAACATTTGAAAGAGGAAATGGGGGGCTGTATTCATTTTTATAGTTTCACTAAAAGTGAAAAAAAAGTGAGTTTCTAGGGTTCCATAATTGTATTTATGTAAGTGTTTTGGGATTGTAACTCCCAGATATTTCAATTTCATTTCATCCCCGTGGCACACAGCCTGGGACCACACCCTCGAGCCCTAGGAAAACTCCCAGAATGGTTCTGATGGACAGCCAAGCAGCAGGGCCAAGCCCAAGCTGAAAAACCATGTTGCATACCTGGGTGCGGTTCCTCTGATGATAACCACCCTCAGGTGCCAACAATGAAGACTCTCTCACAAGGATGGACAGTATTGTGGGCTAGAGGAGGGTAGTTAGACTTAAAAGTCTGAGCAGTGTTGGATTTG
Organism: Hiodon alosoides; assembly: GCA_025775065.1. Taxonomy (NCBI): domain Eukaryota; kingdom Metazoa; phylum Chordata; class Actinopteri; order Hiodontiformes; family Hiodontidae; genus Hiodon; species Hiodon alosoides. The sequence continues at coordinate 9,230 of JAOYSI010073241.1, forward strand.
TGGTTTTAAAAGGCTGTGGTTTTGTTAGTTTATAACGCTAGTAGGTTAAAGCGGAAGAGCTTTTCCTAAAAAGGCCATTTTGGTTTTCCCTTTGGACCTGTTTGTTGAGTTTTTCGGTTTTTTATTATTTGTAATTTAAAATGCCAATAAAAAGGCTGAACTCTCTCCCTGTTTCCCTGTCTCCAGCCGCTGTCGTGCCCCGGCGTGCCACAATCACATTTTATATTGTATTTATATTTAAGGTTTTGATTTATAGGATCTCAAAATTGTCATTTCCATTGTCATTGTCAATGTATTCAGTTTGTATCCACAGGGCCTATTCCATTACTCCATAGCAACTTCAATGGTGGATTTCTGAATAGTTGTTCAAAACAAATCATCTGTGTATGTTTTTTGTGTTCCTCTAATAAGACAGATATAACTGATCTGCAATACATGTTTGATTTAAGTGTTGCATCCCTCTCCCTGCTCAAGATGATGTACTCAACACAAAACACTTAATAGGCTGATGACCTCTGAAAACAATACAAACATTACCAGTCAGGGGTCCGCTGTACTGACACACATAGGTTACGCGGAACCACAGCTGAGTATAGATGTGATCAATATCACAGATGTGAAGATGTCTCATGTATTAAGTATAAATACTGATTTTAAAAAAGTACATTAGAGACAACTGCTTTATAGAAGCTAGAATTAACTTATGCCATGGCACATATCAGGTCACAATCCAACACATGCTAATTAAATTACAGTCTTAGGTAAACAAGTTGAGTGCTGAGTCGAAATTCACACACATCGTTTGAATGCCTCAGAAAACTTTCTCTAATTTTCATAGTTGGCAGTGCTGCTATAAATTCTCACAAGCTACAGAATTGTTCAGAGGATTCATTTGAAATATTTAAATAAAAATAAATAATATTTAGAAAATAATTGAAATCGATACAGCTCAGGTCTAACGCAATACGTGCTTGGTTGAGCAGAACTAATAGTGATGAGCACTGTGTTAAAATGTTTAAATATCTCTAGCTTAATAGACAATACGATACAGAAAAAATGGGTAATTCACAAACAACTATCTGCACATTCTGTATTTAAGTCAAAGGAATTAAATAGGGATCAGCGAAGAAGCAACACAGAAAAATGTTAGAAAAAACGCTTCAATTTACTGAAGTTGATATTTACATATAGACAGGTATACCGTTACATCTTCTTACATCATCTTTCAACTTCGCTTCCAGTAAACCTTCAGAAGGATGGACGTCCACTCAAGTAAGACGGCAGAATACACACAACATTCATTAAATCAAGAGGCAATAACTACAGTACTCTACACATCTCATTTTAAAGAACCATACAACAAAAATTAAGTCCCAAAATACGTAAAAAGCCAAAAACAGGGAGAATATCCTACATGTCTTACTTCTTAAGCAATAACCACTCCATAGTCATCTTCAGGACTTCCAAAAAACACACACAGGGACATCAATTTTTTAAAGCATCCTTTTTCTTCATGACTAAAATATAACAATGCGGATGCCTTGAGTCATCTGGAGCATCGCAGTGCAGCTTCTCTTTCAGGGAGAGTGCCGTGGAGCCCTACTCATCTTCCTCTCCCAGCCCAGCGCGCTAAGCACAGCACATCATCCAGGAGGAGAGGGGTCCGAGAACAGGCACAGGCAGCAACTTCATGCATCATCCCATCCCACCCGTCTACCCACCCTCGCCGGCGCTCCGATTAACACTCAAACTCACCCGGTTTCTTGGTGGTCGGCTCATGTAAGAAGGATTTTGTACTATGTTGCTCATTTACAAAATAGGCTGCCTTAAGAAATGTAGAGACTTTACTTTTTTTTTTTCGAATGCAAACTGGGAGTGTCCAACTGTGAGAATTCTCAAGCAATTAGCCAATGAAAAAGATCTCCGCCCCCCGACCGCCCCCACTTAATGGGTTTCGGGGAAGAAATCCATATATGCCTATCAGCATGTTTTGCACACCACAGAAAATAACACCATGTCTAAATTATTCAAAGAAGCTCTTGCACTGAAAGCTTTTGATTGTTGTTCCATGGGAAAAAAATTACAAAATGTATTTCAACTAGTAATAATTTCTATGTGTGCCATCTGTCTGAAGGGCGGCGATGTCTCCCTTTCCCAACTGAGTGTCATCAGCGCGTTGCCATAATTCCCATTCCATCGTGCATAAATGGGAATGTAGCTATATTCCCTGTCTCATAACACATGCCATGGCATTTCTTTCCCACGCACACACTTACAGTGCTGAGCTGAACTGCTCTACTGGGAGCATATGATTCAGACACAGTCTCAGCACATGCTCATACCAGCACACCTTGTATTGTAGTCATTCAGGCAGCAGATGCAAACCCTTCCATTTTCCTCCCTTTCACTGTGGTCCATACTGCCCTCCCTTATACGCACACAAGCCTGACTATAAACTTAATCTGAAAACACATCTTAACAAAAGGTCAAGTTAAAAGAAGCTCACAATTATTTTCACAATAAAACCAAACTGGTCACCGATCATAACACTTATCCGGAAACTAAATTATTTGCACATAACGAACAGAACACCAGGTACTAATGCCGGGCCTAAAACAAGCATATAAAACTTTCAGACAAACATGAAAAGCTTTATAAAGCTTGATCATGTCTTGTCTCAGCATAAAAAAAATGAAACAAAATCTCTATGCAAAACTGCGGTGTCACTAGCATTGGAACACATTCGAGCCCAAGTGGTTTTGGTAGCTATCAGAAACGTAAAACGCTAGTTGAAAAATATGCCTCCACAAGTGTGTCCCAAAAAAACTTTTAACAACACAATTTTGTATAAGATTAGTTTGTTGCACTAGTAAAACTTACTGCACTTTTAAATAAGTTTAGTAAATCAATCTACAGAATAATGTATTTTTATAATGCCTGCTAGAATTTGCCAACAGTGAGATTTTTTCAAGCGCAAACTGAATTAGTTATTTGGTTGTAATTTCTTGCAGCAGCTTCAATGGGATAAATACACAAAACTAGGTTGAAAGAATACTTTACTCTGAATTTAATTAATCACATCTACAGCACACACAAACAACGGGTTGTTTAATCTCAGGTGCCTCAAAGCCAGCTTCATAAGGCTGAACTTAAACAATAATGACAGGCTAGTCAAGCGCATTTCCTGGAGCTGAGCACCATTCCCAGACTACACCCACTCCCCGGCCTAAGTGCACAGTAACTGGACCTTGGTGTGAGGAAGCGCTGAGATTTACATTAGAGTGCCGCTGTGGCATTCAGCCGGTGGCCACACCCTCAAGCTGTGAGAGGAAGGGCCACGCCCCTCTAATAGAACCTCGTTGCGCGTGGTTCCACTAATGGTAATCACATGCAGGTGCCGACAATCCCAGGCCCTTTTTTGAAAAAAAAAAAAAGAAGGAAAAAGAGTTGAACGGAATGTGGCAAGGTATATTACAGTATTATTTGAGTTCAACTGATCGAGTTTAGTTTTCCCCGAACTGGGAGGTTTTGTTTATGTATATATTTTGTTGTTGTTGAAATATTTAAGTTGAAAATGACGAATAAACAAACCCTCCGCCAATGCTTTAGTCTACGGCTGCTCTTGGACCGAGCTCGCCCCCACGTGCAAAAATAAAAAATAAAAAGATTCCCAGATAAATGTTTGGCTATAGGTCTACTGGCGTTTCTTTATGTAAGCTCCAAACAGCCCCTCCAACCATGCCCAAGCCCAAAAGACAATCAATCTGCAAAATGAGGCACGTTCCAGAACATTTAGCAGTGGTTCCTAAGTTCAACTATCATAAGAATGAATATAAATCAAGACTGGGAGCACAAATTTGAAACCAGGAACTTGAAATGTGTAGATTTCAATCATCCGTTAAAATACAAAGTAATAGCAAGTATTTCATGACGCATAAATTACATTTAGCTTTATTTCACTGGTGTGCATGCCTACACAGTCTATATAAATTATTTGCCATTTCAAAATACAAAATTTAAAGACTTAATATAGTGACGTAGAGCACTCTCTTTTTTGTTGCCGTTTTTTGCCTAAATGGTATCTGAGCTTATATTGGTCAAGATGATCTGGGGTTGCGAGGTACAGGGGCTACGATGCTTCCAGCTACCTTCAACCTGTAGCTGGGACACATCTTATTACAGCACACACAATTAAATCATTATAATTATGCAGTACAACAGAAGCATGTACTCACTGTACTGTGGCACTAAAACAGGAAAGGCAGAGCCAGTTGAGTATTAATGAATCATAAATGAAATCTTTCTCCTGTGCTGTGTTGAGCTGTGACGCATAGACCAAAATGTCTAAAAAAAGCCGCATCTATTATTTAGGACATGCCATTAGCAAGAGATGTCATATTCACCTAAATATAAACCTTAATACACACTGGTTTAACAACCATTTTAACATGCAAGATCATTGAAAAAGGTCAAGCATTTTTCTCCCCTCACAAATGTAAACTGGCCAAAACAGGACTGTATGTAATACAAATCTCTGTTGGGAATTTGTAGGGATAATATACTGCAAGGCACTGAAATAAAACTTCAGTACGGTTCTAATTACAATGGTTTGACACTGTCAGGGGTTATAGTATGTCAGCAAAAAAAAGTATCCAAAGAAGCACATACTACCTATTTGCACTGGTAATCAAATAAACACATAAATAAATAAATAAATAAATAAATAAAAGCTGTATCACACATCTTTTACCACAACATTATCAGTGTGCATTAATATCACTAACAAGGAAGAGGTTTACTCTATTTACATATCCATATATGTTATATACAGAAAAATATTCTATGAAATAGACTGTGCCTTCAGCAGCAGAATATTCAGACCGTGCTATTTAAAGCATGAACAGTAGGCAAGCACCTAGGGAATTGCTTTGTCTGCAATTCAGAGGTATATGTTGGTAGGTAGAAGTATCTTTGAGAGTTTGAACAGGGAATGGTAGTTGGCACTGGTAGGAGTATCTCATGACGACGTATCATGACCTGTGGTAAGAAACAGCTCCTTGACGATGGAGGCCAGCGGAGTCTGAAGCGGTGTGTGCAGGGTGACCTCCGGGCTGCAGAGTAACAGCAGAGTACAACTGCGGAGGTGAACTGAGCATAACTGAGCGCACAATTCGTCTTATCACAGATGAGCTATGGCAGCCAATGACCTAGCCCAATTTGACTGGTAAAGAAGAAAGGGTGGTTGCAGTGGGATATGGAGTAAAGACACTGGACAATGGAGGAGTGGGAAAGCGTTGCCTGATGTGTTGAATTCCGGTTCATGCTGCTGGGAGGACCAGGCTGCGGCCAAAACCAATTCATTAGGAACACTAATCTATTAGCGAGTTACTCACCTGGGGCATGCACTCGATTAAGTCTCAAAAGCGCGCTTCAGGGATCCATTGCTTTTCATAGCTGTTGCAAATTGACTGTTGGTGGATCTCTACTCTGAATAGCTAATTCCATTTCATCCCGATTGGATCGATTGGATCTGGGTAGGCCACTGCAGCTAAATTCACTGTTGTGTTCCCGGAAAAAATTCCTGGACAGTTCTAGTCTTGTGGCATGAAGCATTATCCCGCTGTATCCCTACTCGTAGATGGATGCACTGCTGCCATGAAGTGGTGCATCTGATCTGCAATGATTTTGGGTAGCATTCAAACATTGGTCCACTTGTACCAAGGGGACCCACAGAATTTTGGCAAAAAATTCAGGTCCAGAACAATTAAACAGCTGGCAAACCTTTTCTAGGTACTGTATTCATTTTCTTTATATGACATTTCCTATACAACAAAAACAGGATTTTAATATTAAAAATTCACTGTACTGAAAAGCTTCAGCATTTAGTAGAATGATTTCCCACTCAACCAAGGACAAAATAACATGCTAAAATTATCGTCAGTTCCATTCACCCTATGTTTATTTACAGTCTGAAGCAGAGTCTGAAGCAAACATTAGTTGGCTTTCAACCAAGGCCAAAATTCAGTTCCAAATCACTGGTATCAATTTCCTAACCTCTTGTCTCACAAAGAAACATAACAGTTGTTCTGTCCTTATATTCTGCTAAGACACAAACAAACCTAGATAACCTTTTTAGACCTACATTTTGAAGAGTAATCCAAGTATACCAACTGTCCAAGGTTAATGATAGCATTAGTGTGAGATGTATGTCCAGACTCAGACCAGTTTCTTTAGTGAGACCAGGATGTGAGCTGACATAGTAAAGGACTAATGCTGAAACACAAGGGCCTCTGGGCCAGACACAATTCACAACAATCTACCTGCATATACAAAACAAACAAAAAGTACTGAAAGGACTGGGGAAATGAGCTGTGGGTTTTACAGAGATTATAGTGGTACCTGTAGAACTGCAGCGGCCGTTTGGGGCTCCCATATCGAGCACTATTGTCAGCATGAGAGAAAAAGAGAGGTTAGAGTTTAGTTTTCCATGTCACAAGGAAGGAGGAGCAGGGTTACATTTTCAAACTTTTTAACAATCTCATACCCACCTTTATATATTATCAAATATGACACGCCTATATACTGGCTGGAATAATCAGCTGGAAAAAGGGAAAACTAGGGAAACGCAATACCTTTATATAAAGTCGAAAAACAGTACTGAAGTTTGTTTATAACCTCGCACTTGTGATAATTACAGGCACAATAAATTATAAATATTCAATTTTGATTTATAATACAGTGCCCTGGAAAAATATTCAGGCCCCTGGCCAATCATCTCAATAAAAATCAAAATATATTGTGGAAAACACACCGGGACAACGAACGTGCACCACAAAAATTAATTAAATAGAAAAAGCACAAGACATTAAAAAGTAAGAATACATGGAACTTCTCAGACCACATAATTAGGGCAGTGTCTGGCTTCACTATGTGGCTGCAGCTGTTTGGTTTGAGAAGACAGTTCACCTGTAGATCATGCCTGGGGAGGCCGTTTGTCGGAGTGAGAGGCGAGCAGGTGAGTCAGCTGCAGATTCAGGATACATTGAGCCACGAGGTAAGCTGCCCAGTCAGTCAGCTGTGGGGTCTCTCTCTCACCTCACAGGACCTCTAGAAAGGACCGCAAAGACACCTGGTCAACAAGCACTCTTACTGGAACCAAAACATCTGAAAGTGTTTTGTGACTGACTGACAGACACGTTAGCTTTACAGCGCTGGAGTTTCATGGCTTTTGCTGTTCTAATTCAGAACATCTAACTTTGCAATTATTGACAACTTTCATTTTTAGCTGTAACATATTCTTCAGGTATTAAAGACAAAAAATATTTCAATAAAAGTAATTAATAGAGCTAAAACAATCATATCTGGTTCTAACAACAGGCTTTTTATTTCATGTAAAGCATTATGAGAAAATGTTAAGCGGCTAATTGGTAGCGGGAGAAAAGTACCTTTGTAAATGTGCACACATTTCACAGAGCACAATCCAATAACAGTACACCCTAAATTAAAGTGGCTGCTGTATATTTTCTGTGAAGCATACAGGTATACGAAATATTGCATGTTATATTATTGATTCTCAATGTTGGAAATTGTTCACTAATAATGTTTCATTCTTATTATGCTACTGGTCAGGGCCTGCAGCTCTACTTTTAGCATATTATGAGATGTGACAGAAATAGGGTTTGTTTGGTGGCTTGGGGTGGAAATATGCAGATACCGGACAGGGATTTTGTAGTTGCGGATGGCCTTAAATAAGAGCCTAGTGTCACATCTAAGCCCAACACTTCCCCAGTCTGCTACCAAAGATCAACATCGCCTGAGTTCTAATTGCTTCACCCTTCCTCAGCTTCATGTCCTATTATTCAATTAACATTCAACAATACCATGTGTATTTGTTCATCCTGTCCTCTTCGTTCAGCATCTCCACCACTGGTATCCTACTGCTCTCTCCACAGCATATAAACCCCTCAGTGACTTCCATTCAGGGCTCAGTCTTGTTGAATGCATTTCAAAGCTCTCCTGCCTTGTGATCTCTGTTGCCTTTTTACTTCTGTTTCTCAATCATCAACCCTTTGCCTGCCTCCTCGACCACAACGCATGGATTTCCTCGAACACTCCTGTTTGCTGGCTTCGATCCCTGCCTGTTTCCAGGTTTTGTGTACATCTGCACTTTGGTTCCTTGTCCCTGTCAGTCTATCCATGACACCTAGCTTTGTCAACTAATTTGACCAAGGCATTTGATATTGTTAAGCATTCTATACTCGATTAATATAGAATATGTAGAAATGTGCAGTTTTTTTAGAGTCTAATCTGCAGTTGGGTAATTACAATATATCTCAAATATGTAAACTCTGTTACCTATCATTTCTAAAAAGGGTGTTCACCAAGGATCAAATTTCGGTCCAGTTATGTTCAACGTATTGCTAATATTGGTAAGATATTAATATTTTAATTCCCAGATCTATTCAAGGTATCCTACTTAATTGAATAATTCTTACTACCCTTGCATATGGAACAATTTTTAGTTAAATCTACTATAATCCCAGATTTCCACAAGTTACAAATAAATGAAAGAAATGTTATTTTGAATTAAAATTAGTCTGATTTAAATGCTAATTGGTATAAATTCGATGTATGTTTTGTGTCTCTTTAAAAAAAAAATTGGATCGCTGCATAAACTTTTAATCTCAAATAACGTATTGAAAGTTACATGCCCATTTCTGAATTGACATTGAAAGTACAAAGATTGTGGAGCCAATAGGTGGAGCAATTTTCCAGCACTAGCCTTGTTTCTTCCATACTTGCTAAATGTACCCCGTAAATGGAAGAAGCAAGCCTTTCATAAATATAATATCTAAAATGTATTTTTTCTAAACCATTGAAACATAAGGAACTTGCATCACATTATTCCTAATGAAGCCTTTATGTCTGGATCGATTTGATTTAAAGGCAGCATTTCTGCAATATCCTCTCAATGAAGCATTAATGGATTCATTACCTGAAAGACTTTTTGAAAACCATTTGGAAGCGATCAGTGTGGATACTGCTTCCTGTCTGTCTGTGGGATGTTGTTTAACAAGGAGCCAAGAGAAACCTGTGATCCTTAGATGTAGGGCTGAACGCCTTTACCGGCTGATCCCCTCAGCAGCCTCTCCAGAGCACCCCAAAAATGCACTTTTTGATTGAGTTTTAAAATCTATTGTATTATTCATGAATAAAATAATCAGCACATCTGGATATTCAATGTTGGATGTGTAACAAATGCCAAAACCACATACCTATTAACTTCCAGAAGTTTCCCTTATCGGAGCAGAATTCTTTCAAAGTTAAGATTTACAATTTATTCAGCTAACGTAAATCATTATTTAAAAAAATAAAATTAAAAAATAATGTACACATCAGCAATGAAGCAATCCGTCATCTTGAAGGTGACATCTTGATATCAATTATAATTCCAAGCAGAGATGACATTCATAAACTCTTTCCTATTTCCCAAGGACTTGGTTAACAGTCGCTGCCCCAGCATCTTAATGTAATTCACCAATGGAAGAAAGACAAAGGGGGCAAAGGCTGGTACCCCTGAAGAATACAGGCTTATCATGTAATCCATTGGAGTGCCCCTGCCTTGACAGTCACCTTAATGGTGGCTTGTGCTATAGAGAAAATTAATGATACAATAGTATCAGCTAAAATCAATGTTTAAGCCATTTGAGGATAGATGTAACCAAGTTTAATTCTCTTAGTGGTACTAATGTTAGAAAATAGCCGATATATATTATATTTTACAGTATCAGTATCACAGGTTTATATCTTAGGCATTGGAAATTAATTATCAAAAACATTAGTATTAAACTACACTTAAAAACCTAGTAAACCCTCAGTCTAGACTATGAACTTCAGTATAGAGTATATATAGAGTTTAATGTACTTAATCTACTCTTTATCCTCAGAAGGACAGAATTCCCTTTGGTTCCACTGGAAAAGTTTATGAATGGATTATAACTATATGAACTATTATTGAATAGCATTGTTGAACTCAAAAAGGCTTTATCACTCAATTAACTATAAATCTAATAATTACAAATTATGAAAGAGACTTAACATTTAATACCTGTCCATAATTGGAATTTACACATTCAGTATGCAATATATACAGTAGTCATTAAAACCAGTCTAGTTTTGGTAGAAACAAAATGTTTCACTCATTGTATCACTGAATAAAAAAGAAAGGCTGAGACCAAACCATTTTACACTACTGTATTTAATAGCATTTTCTTCTTATGATTAGAAGAAATCACACACACACACATATTTTTAAAGCTATAAAATACAATTAAAAAAAAAAAATATTCCAGGAAGAATCGCACTGGCTGGGAGGAAACAGGGCTAGAACACAACCAGGCCATTCCACACAAGGTAGATTATGGTAGATAACACAATGCAGCTGATGTGGGGCAAATACAACACTTGGGGGAGAGAGAGATGGGGGGGGGGATTTAGTACCAACACATTCTCAGCAGGGGTACAAACATTGTCAGGCATTATGCGCAGTGTAGCCAGGTGGACAGGGGGAGATGAGGCCGTTGGGACAAGAGGAAGGAGGGACCCTATCTGCAGCAAGCACATTCCTCAGACCATCTCACACTGCTGTCATCACCAAGAGCAGCTCCACTCGCTGAATTCCACTGCCCCACATTCACGCACAACACTGCACATATGCCAGCGGGTGCTGCAAAGCGCTTTAGGCAGTGCGAGGACGCTTATTGTCCTTGAATGTAAAAAAAATAAAATACAACTGGACAATATATTTGTAAGCAATAAGCATATTACAATGTACCTCATCATTTTGCAACCAGTTCAGAAACTAGTACAATCTGATAGCAAGCTGTTCCTCTTTATTTTCACATTGTTAATGGTCTAACCAGCCTAGAGGAAAACTATGCAAATTAGGAGGTTGAACATGTCTACACAACTCCAACTAAGTTAATGAGAAATAATGCCGCTAAAAATTTTATATCAGGTCTGATTCTTTTTTAATCGAGCATTAAATTGACTGCACACTACAATATACAGACTTGTATGGGGACAATCGGTTATCGTCACAATCTTCAGATTAGTTCAGGCAATAACAGTCCACTCCCCTGTCTCGACTGATACACGAAAAGGTTGATTTAGTGTTATTTTTCTTGTGTTTTAATGCCAGGAAACCTCTTATCATGCAGTGATAGAGGTTAAGCTAGTCTCCAATTGTATCTGCTCATCAATGACAACAGCAATTAGTGGAATAGTACCGATAGCGGGCGATTGTGCAAATACAGCAGTCAGAGATTGACTCGGTACTGTTATTAATGTTAGCTGAACATAAGCATTTACACAGGCATGAGTTCAGAAACCCCACTTCAGACAAGAAATAAAGGTCGAAGGGTGCAAGTATTTTGCCTTAAAGTTGATAGCTTGGGTGGCTGGATCACTTTTACATTGGTTTTTACGTACACATTTCTCAGTTTAAAAGGTCTCATAGGGCAATAAATCAAAGGGAGAGGGAGACATTTTTACATGCAGTAATTGCGCTGGCCTGGAGAAGTACCCGGGAATCAGGTCACCTCCCCAGGTCTCGCCTAGATAACACCAACACATTTGCTTTATTCTCCTCTCTATCAACACGCTTAGCACTCCCACTGCTTTGCTTATGGGCTCCTGCTGTTCAGATGCAAGATATCCCATCATCCACCTGCCATCCATGGGGCCATTCCTTCCGCAGAACAAGAGTGGATCCTTAAATTGTATATTAAAATGTATTAGGTTTGCCTTCTATGGACCTGAATATCTGAGAATCTGAGAATCTCGTATGAAACACCGCGGCCGAAGTACCTAACTTTTCTGACAGATCCTGTTAAGAAAAACATGTTCTGTGGAGTGACAAATCACACATCTCTATCTGGCAGTCTGATGGACGAGTCTGGGTTTGGCGAATGCCAGAAGAACGTTTCCTGCCTGACTGCATAGAGCCAATTGTAAAGTTTGGAGGAGGAGGGATAATGCTATGGGGTTGTTTTTCTGGGGTTGGCCTAGGCCCCTTGGTTCCACTGAAGGAAAATGTTAATGCCTCAGCTTACCAAGACATTTTTGAAAATTCTATGCTTCCGAGTTTGTGGAAACAGTTTGGGGAAGGCCCTTTTCTGTTCCAGCATGACTGTGCCCCAGTGCAGAAAGCAAGGTCCATAAAGGCATGGTTGGATGAGTTTGGTGTGGAAGAACTTGACAGGCCCGCACAACCCTTAATGCCTTTGGATTTAGGATGGGATGTCATAAAAGCTGTAGGTGTCCCAATACTTTTGTCCATATAGTGTATAAGTTAGAAAATACTGGAAATAGGCCTACTACTTTTTAAGTAGAATGTGTTATCTGTGGTCCAGTGTTTTATGCAACAGAAAGTCCTAGAAAAGCATTAGCTGAATAAACAGCAGCAAATTCCTCCCAGAAGGCACCTCATCTCTAGATATACATTTTCAGTCTAAATTAAGCCCCATCAATAACTTTGCACATTAGGCACACTCACTCTTGAATGCATAATGGAACAAGTAACTTTTAATAAGATAATGCATCAGCCAATGGTGGGCAGGCAGACAGAGCCCTTCCGTCCTTAACTACAGCACCACAAAGCAACCTCTGGAAGAAGCCATCACTTTCTCTGAGGCACATGGACAAAAAGAAGTGAACAAAAATGTGACAATGTCCTGCAGAGGAGTGGTCAATATGTTTTATTTAATTTCAGATGTAATTTATTGCTAAAACATGTGGCATGCACCAAGTACACATTGGGCCTTATGATTCAGAATCACTGGGTCCCATCTTGATCATGTCATTTTCCGAATATGGCCAGGAAATCCAAGCAGTGGTTGGGTTGGGTGGTTTCAAATTAACATGAGTGGTTCTCAGATACAGGCAAACCGTGACCGCTGTCAGCTACTTGGAGCCTATAGGCTAGCATTGAGGCTGAAGGAATGTGCCTATCCTACGAGCAACCCCTTCTTGTTGCCCTGTCTTCACTGGGGTCCATGCAGGGATTAAAAATTGTGAAGAAAGCAGTAAAAGTCATATAAATAAAAACTAAAAACCTTTGAGAATTCATGCAGTACAAAATTCTACTGGCTCTTTAAATGTCCCACAATCCCTATTGTGTTGCTTGGATGCGCACACGCATGGGTCATTTTTGAATCACCTAGATTATCTATCCGTATATTGAAATCCAACAAGAAAAATTGTTTTCAAAATTTACACATTTTGATTTGATAGAGAAAAAATTTTAAGCGATTTCTACATTTATAAGTAAGAATAAAAAGATAACTTAAATAACTTGAATATAACGTGTACTTATGTAATTTAATTATGCCAAATGTTTGGACAATTTTGTTTTCATGGCCACATATTTTTCTGCCGTGAATTTCAGTTAGCATAGCTGTACTGCAGTTCTACCAAAACTGGTGGAAAGCATCAGGGATACAGTTAAATCACTGCTGGTAAAGAAATATTAAAGACATACACGCACTCACACAGATCTACGGACACCTTGAATGATCCATTCTCTGGTTCACTCTTTGCGCCACTATTTACAGCACGCTTGAACCAGACAGATGCAGAAGAGGTTAACTCTGTATTCAACTGTGACACACACACACACACACACACACACACGAGTCATACCCAATTATATGAAGCTGTAAAGAGGTTAATAATTGCATAGCAATTGCAGGTTAATAATTGCATAGCAATTGCTCTATAAAATAATACAAAAGCTCCCATTCTGAACAGGGGTTATATAAAAGACAGGGCTGGGGTCAGGCCGATTATGAATGGCTGGGGGACACACCCATGTAGGCATAAAGTTATATTCTGGGAAAACCTTAAATGCTTAAATGCTTTCAAATTTCATATAGAGTCAAAAAATGGTCAGCAACAATGCGTAGGCAAGGATACACAAAAGGTAATCTGTAAATAGTGTTAAAGTTCAGGTACAGTTTAATACACCTGAGGACTGCATAGATTAACCGGCCATCTTAAAAGACGTATTTGCCCACAGCAACTTAAAAATTCCAACATTATCTAGATTTTTACAGGGCATAACAGTGGCACTCCTCCCGGGATTTTAACATCTAACCTCCAGGTTAACAATCTACAAATACAATTAAAATACTGAATATATTGGAAAGAAATTGATTTTAAAAAATATTGGTGAGAGGGAGGACTAATCCTACCATTTGTTCTTGAGTGGTGCGATTCAGACTTACGTCAGATTTGTGACAGCTTCAGAGTACTCAGGAAAAATTACCAAAGCACGTCAAGGGGTTAAATAAATAAGGATACAGATGAAGCTCGCTAGTTCATTCTGAAATTTTTTAATTGCTTGCCTGTTTTCAAAGGTTTGTTGATATTAAAATTAAAAGAGCTCTATGTGTTCCTGACATGTATTATCCTAACCTTAAAATTATAAATAGGCTTTTTTAACACCAAAAGAAATGAGTCATCGTCTTATATTAATTATCATTCAATGAACAAGGAGGGCCCCAGGTGCAGTGAGCCCTAAGTGTACATATGAAGTGAGCAATGTTTGAGCCCCCTGACATTACTGCTAAGCAGGGTGATCAGTACAAGCAGAGTGTATGGGACACGGCACTTCAGTCTCTGCTGAAAACATGCAACTGACAAACAGATAAATAAGCAGGAATAGGGCCCAAATCCACAAAGATCACAAAAGGGTCCGTGTAGCTGTTACAATGTTGTCTTTTACGACAATTGAAAAAAATCTGTTTATTGTTTATGGTTCATACACAAAATTATGAAAATAGTAAAATAACAGTAGAATAAATCAAAACTTTGAAAACCCTGCTAAACGTATTTAATAAAATTGAATTTAATAGCAGAAAATGCTATTAAATACCATCAATTAAAGTGCGATTAGCGGGTTGCCAAAGTTTTTCTTTGGTCCCAGCCTATGTTTCAACTACCGTAAAGTTTATTTGACGAACCTCACTATTCCATGCGTAACAGCGGGTCTCACAACTACAAGCACTTTTAAGATATTTAGATTTACATGAGCTAGTAGGAGCTGCTAATTTAACTAACTGATTTTCAATCTAAAACTCTACTACAACTCCCTCTACCTTGTCTGCTCTCACTGCACCAAAAACTGCTATTTGCTCTTAACTGCTCATATCTGGGAGTGAACTCTGTTAAAACACCCATTGTGAATAATAAGACTATAAAGGAAGTTTACAAATGGCATATTTTGCAAACAGATCCCACTGAAGTAATGAACATCTAAAATAATCTGTAGTACAAAGCCAACGCTATCAGTGACAGACGGGAAACATCAGACATTATTAGTTTCCTCAAGAAATAAGCAATATATCGGACATGGTTAATATAATTCACTCCATAGACATCCACATTTCGCAAGCCCCCTCTTTTCCCCTTACAGATTGAGAGGCACGCGCATACATTAAACAGGACACATTACAAAAGAGAATGAACCGCCCCATGTGTTTTATGGCATTAACAGATGTCTGTCCCTGCTGCAGGGGAGAATATGTATCGACAGATAGATTCAAAAGTGAGGCACCTGTGAAAAAGGTATCACTGCACTGCATCGACTCCCAGCACATTAAGCAAAGAGTCGGGCACACAAACAGAGATAAGAGAGGTGGAGGACAGGGGGAAGCATGGGAAACAGACACGTCCGCTACGTTTCAGAACCAACCTCCTCTGCAGAGTCCCGGTGCAGCGATCCCAGCTTGGCTCAGGTAGTGGAAACCAGGGTGGGCAAAGCAGGATTCCCTCTGGAGGCTACGAGGAAAAAGAAAGAAGGAAAAAAACAGGAACACGGACGGAAAATGCGGCAGATAGGATGCCTGGCGTCTGCTTGCGGTGTTTCTGTGTCAGTGTCTGTCCGTGTGGACACGAGGATGAGATCTGGTGTAAGGAGGTGACAGTGAGAGACAAAAAATGCAGCTGAGTGTATGTATGGTCAGGAAGCCTAGAGAATAACTGAGAGTCACTGAGCACTGCAGATGTATACTGCTCACCCCCCACCCCACAGACACCCCACACACACACCCCACACACAAACCTCTCGCCTTTACACTGTTTTGCTTTTCTAAAGAGATTTTTTTTTTTTAATACAGATTGCTTTGTGCCTCGAGCAGAAACACGGACTGCACAGTGACGCATTTTCAAACCCATTATCAGATACACTGAGTTTAAATACCAGGTAGTTAAATTTTTACAAGGAAAAAGAACGGGAATATCTCATGTGTACTCACTAGGAACGAGAACGGGAATATCTCCTGTGTACTCACTATGAACGAGAACGGGAATATCTCCTGTGTATTCACTGGGAATGAGAACAGGAATATCTCCTCTGTATTCACTAGGAACGAGAACGGGAATATCTCCTGTGTACTCACTAGGAACAAGAACGGGAATATCTCCTGTGTATTCACTGGGAACGAGAAACAGGAATATCTCCTGTGTACTCACTAGGAACGAGAACGGGAATATCTTGTGTGTATTCACTGGGAACGAGAACGGGAATATCTCCTGTGTACTCACTAGGAACGAGAACGGGAACAACTTGTGTACGCCATTCTAATAATTCTAAATATAATGCATGAAGTAAATTATATTGGATTATTTCATTATATTCTACTTAGAAAATGATGCTCTGGCATTAATGCAGAACCATCCAACCAATTGACCTACAGTGATCATGTAAAAGGATGTCTAGGTTCCGCTTGATCAGCACGTGCGTCAAATTACACAACCATGTACTCTTGCTAAGTAAGGTAAAATTTGTGAATAGTAAATCAAGCCAAACAATTACAGAATAACTTATTTTAATCCATACTATATAATGACCCACACACAATTTCGCATTCGAATCGGTCAGCTTTGGTAAAACAGTTTGAATAGTGCCTCTCCCAATGCCTACAGTTCACTCTGTCTAAAGTCATGCTAGGACAAACCGAACCTTGCCTCCTCACTAACACTGATGTCTCTTGTAAAGTCTTCTCAGGTATCATGCTTAGCCTTATATTCGTTTTTCAGCATGAAAACATGCAACAAAAAAAATGAGAACAAGGAAACAGGTTACAGCAACCCGTATTCAGCAATACGCCGAGGATGACATTAAACAAAAGGATGGATTTTCAAGAGCAGAATCTTAGTAATGAAGCGTGGATATCGCCCTGTAACTTTGGCACCGGCAAGATCAGGGGTTCTGGGGGTGACAAAAGCAGTGGGCTGGAAAACGGAACAGGTGCGCTCTCGTCCTGCCGCCACGTAAATGAGACACGCCAGACAGACACACTATATCTATCGGTGCCTAGTCCGGGGGTCACACAACAGGGTGATCTGAATGGAAACTGCCACTTCATAAACAGGGCGAAACAAACAGGGAGCGCTTTGTGCTTTGGCTCAGATATCTGTCTGAGGGTTATAATATGACACTGCATTGTGGAGTTTGTTCCATCCTACTCATTATTCAGCACTGCGATGACACTCTGCCCTTACATCTGAAGGTCATAGCTAGTCAAGAAGAGTGCTCCATAAAGGTTTTGAGGCAGTAGGTTAGTAGGTCCTCCTGTCCAAAGCCCCACTGGCAATTATAGGACTGCAGTGACAGAATTTAATTTGGTGTTTTGTTAAGGATATAAGGGAAAAAAAACATAGCCGCATTGAGGTTCAATATTAACTACAATATATAACTCAATATTTCATTTATAATGCTATAGCCGGAAGAAACACTTAGATAGCTTTCCTTAATGCATCTTAAATTGCTAAGATTTACATCCGTCTTGCAATGCATTGGAGACCATGAGAGGCTTGGAATAATTTGTACAGGAACAACCTGCAGGTAACACACCATATGCCATCAGCACAATATATGAAGCTCATCACGCATAGAACATTGCAAAGATATTTGATCAGTGTTTGATAATTGAAATAGAGCATTTCTCAAAGAGATGTTTCCCTTGTGTTTGAACGGTATCTGAGGGATCTAACATGATGACAACAGGATGGTCTAAACAACAGATGTAAGTTTAAATGACCCTAAACCCATTTAGAAATAAAATAACCAGCTCTGGAATAAACAGCTATGAAGGGAGGCTTCTTCCCCATCCATCTAATGTTCTCCACTCCTCTCTTCGCATGCCTTAAGAAGGTCTAAGGGAGAATGATTTTTGTGTTAAACATGCATAACGCAGCTAAGGCAGTCATGAACCACCAGCTTCAGCACCTCCAGGTCCAAGCAGAAGCTCAGACCTGTGTATCACCCACCACCAGCTATGTGTAGCAAGGCTCGTGGTGAACAAGCTCGGGCAGTGACGTCTCTCCCTGGATGCGAGGACACGAGTATGATTAGTTCCTGGAGCTAAGGACATCGATCTTGAGCTCAACGAGGTAATTGTATCTCTCGTCTGTAAGGAAATTGAGACGACCGAAGTTCGATTCCTGGCTGGGGTGCCGCAGCTTGGATAAGCTCTGAGTAAAAGCCAGGGGGGCTGAATCGGGTCGGTTATATATGCACTACTCCAAAGTATTTCATCAATAACAATGACTTAGCTTACCGCCAGCACACAACAGGACTCATGGCCTAGATGTAGTACCACCAAAACGTTATAAATTGTAATATAAAAAGCCAGAGACTTGCAAAACAGGAAAAACGGGGCAAGAAAATAAATCAGATATCTGTATGTGGGCCATCCGCCAAACAACTTTGATCCGTTATGCTCTACTCAGACTGCTGCGCGTTCATGTGGAAGCTCGTACGAAAAATGTTCTGATTAGTTAGTTACATGAACTGCTACTGAGAACTACATTTTCTACAAATAAATGATGCACACGCAGTTCCCAAGTAAGAATAACACTTATGAGACAAACAAATGATAATATAATACTTAGCAAATCTGTTTTTGTAAATGAAAAAATACATTTTAATGAAAATTGTTTTTAAAAATAGTAGGCAATTTTTGTCAAGTAGTTTAAATAATTACATTAACTGATCTTTGAATAGAAAATAAGGAAAGCACCTGAATTAGGACATATGTATCATTAATGAAAATCTTTGGCACGTTAACTTACATTTTGCTAATGTAAGTGAGTGACACCTCATTACCCGACACCTCAGACAGGGCTGAGAAAATCATATTGAGTAATAATAAACTATGGATCAGTAATCTAACGGCTCCCCGTGAGGGAATACAGTTTCACTTTTGCCATGAGATGCGATGACAAAATGGGTAAACCAATATGCAGAAGTGCAGAAAGTCAAGAGGTAAAACAGATTGTGTTCAAATGCAGTGCTCAACTAACACCTCTTTGAGAGATATGCAGCAACACAAAGACAACATGTCACGTCTTTCTGGGTTTTGTGAATAAAAATAGTTTTTTTTAGTCTTAAACACTAAAATAAAGTACTTCACAACTGACCCAAGATCTCAAACTAAATTTATTTATAGAACAATATATACTGTTATTGTACTTAACATGAAGTATGAAGCCATCCTTTTAAACTCTACAGGGCCCCAATTTACCAGGTGCAGGTGATAAATTCCCAATTACTCAATTAAAGGGTGCCTTTTGACATAGCTTTAGGCGGGGAAGCTCAGCCCCTTTCGCCCACCATCCCACTACAGAAGGTTGTCAAAGTTTTGATTTTGTCCCAGCAAGTTTTTCTAAATGCTGTACATTTACATAGACGTATACGAATATATGCATTCTTCTGCATATTTACAGTGTTTTATGTATAAACACTATACTTAATGAGTAACACACTCATCACAGGTACCGTGTAATTATGCATAATAACATAATTATGTGCATGTACATATGTATTTACGCAGTAACTACTATTTAAATACACAATATTTAGACACATGATGTAAAGTATAATCTCCAATATTTAAGACAAAATATAATTGTCCAATACAATAACATTGTAAATAATTGTAATTCTCGTTGGAATTACCATCTATTTAATCATGTCGTGGTATCACAAAAAAGGTTGAATTGTCCCTCACTTCCTATAATCTTGTGTGATTTATTACTTCGCCTCTGCTGTCGGGCCATTCACACAGCCCTTCCTCAGCTCGACGTCTTATTAAAAAACTCAATCAGCTCCGCCAATCATAAAAAGCTTAGTCGCATTTTTACTTAGAACCAATCGAGTCACTGTCATCAGGTAATCAAACGACAGACTGCGGGGGGGGGGGGGGGGGGGGGGGTGTAAACCCAAAAAAAATAA
>JAOYSI010073241.1:29538-54481 GCA_025775065.1 Hiodon alosoides
CCCCCCCCCCCCCGCCCCGCCCCCCCCCCCCCCCCCCCCCCCCCCCCCCCCCCCCCCCCCCCCCCCGCCCCCCCGTATCCGCTACACACTTTAAATTGCATCGTAAACATGTTACAATACATACATTTTTGCAACCATTAATTAAATTTAAACAAAACAATTAACATAAATAAATAATAGACATTAAAAAACATAGACATTAGGACATAGACATTAGGCTAATTTAAACGGCATTGTCTAGCATGCTTCCTCATTAAAGTTCCTTTACTTACTTAAAGTTACCTATGTTCTCACATACACAACTAAATACTCTTTTGTCAAATTGCCATCCTTGTGAAAACCTAGGCAAAGGATGGGTCGGTGAGTTGGGTTTTTTTTCTCGAACCCGAGGCTCCGTACCAATGCTACAAAAGGGTCTAAACTATTTAGCGAGGTCGAAATGATTTATAAAATCAGGTGAGTGTCGTGTATGTTTCGGTTTTAAGGTATGTTTCTACTTTTTCCAAGTAACTAAATTGCAATTAATCTGTAGAGCTGCGCTCTATTGACACAATCCAAGTGCAAATAAAAAGCTTGTTAGCTTCGTAAAATGAACCAGTGACCTTATCCTATGGTGAACTGATAAGAGTAAATGTTATTACATGTTTTCGAAAAAGGGAACGGTGCCTACATTTTTTTTTCATGTGTGTCAAAAAATGGTTCTATGTAAGATAGACAGATATGTCAGATAAAGCTATAATAATAATAATAATAATTATTATTATTATTATTATTATAATAGCCACATTAAATAGCCAATTCGTTTAAAAAGAAACTGTCATCGTCAACTATGTCACTGTCAACAGCCACAGGTGTGCCGTATCACATTAAAATAGGCCTATTCTTTTTGTTTAGCTATCCAGCCATATTTTAAAAATGACACAATCATTGCGATAACTGTGTGATAACAAATTTGCGGATACATCGAACAACAGCTCTTTTGTAAACGTAAAGCGCTCCTCCTACCTTTGATTTGAAAATATCGCAGACTACCCAGATGTGCTTTTCGGAATAACCCAGCAACGGAATTCCCAATCCAAGACAAGACAGATCCGTTCTTGTTTTACCGCTTCGACATCCCCACCATTAGCCGCTGCATAACCACCGCCCGTTTTTAACGGATATGCTGTTATTGGGTGATAATTCAAATCCTGAAAAACTAGAAATCTCGAATTGGTCTGTATTGTATCCTCCATTGTAATACGTCACACTCATCTGTCGCAACCCTGTCGTTTGCAAATGTCCTTTAGTTTTTTTTTTAAAATACCTTGTGTAAGCATAATAAGTATTTGCATTTGCTAAAATAGATTTAAACAGTGTGCAAATATCTCGAGGCTGTTTAATAATTTCCTGGTATTTAAAAAGACAGCTTGATACGACGCATTTATGAGAACTTGAAGGAAAAAATTATCCTGAAGAAAATTAGGGGCGATGCACCAATAGAAGTTTTATAATTTACTTACATTTAATGCATTTCATATTTATCCTGAATTAGCATTGAACCTCCAAGGCGGCCACAAAAGTCACAACAGCCTAGATAAAATTTGGTATATGTTTGACCACGTGTTTGTAGAAATCTTCGAAAGTGGTTAGAAGTGTCTGTGGCATGGCATTCTTATCTAGGGTAACAAATCAGTTTTCCCAGTAAATGGCAAGCAAAGTAAGATAACCATGTGCACTCCT
Source organism: Hiodon alosoides (assembly GCA_025775065.1). NCBI lineage: Eukaryota > Metazoa > Chordata > Actinopteri > Hiodontiformes > Hiodontidae > Hiodon > Hiodon alosoides. The sequence continues at coordinate 31,261 of JAOYSI010073241.1, forward strand.
CCTTGATTTTATGACGTTTAGGACTATCCAACGCCCCAATCCCCATCACTTGTGTACTTTAATTCTTTGAAGTAAACACTGCCCGTGTTAGAGACTGAATTCACAGTTCTTTGCGCTCAATTTAGTTTTGAGAACTGTATCCCTCTGTGAATACGGGGTTTAGAAGCAGCGTTTATTAAATCAGCACTGGAGGACTAAGCAAGAAGGGGTTTCATCTCCATCTGCTGGATAATGCATTTAATAACAGGTGCTTTTATATGAAATATGTCATTTCTTCATTTCAATTTTTTTGTATCTGTTAATTTGTGTTGTATTCTACTCACAGGTATCTGCTGACAAATATTACAATATTTGTAAATATTACAATATTACTTACTAATATTACAGATCTCTTCCCAGGATCTGCCAAAAATCTCTCCAGGAGCATGGTATAAAAAATCTTCCAGGAAGTCAAACAGAGAACAACCGACAAGAGACAAACAGAATACTGCAAAAAAAAAAGGTTATTCCCCAATCCCAGAGGGAGTAAAGAGAACTCCTGTACAATGACATAATCGTAGACACATATAGAATAAAACTGAATAATAAAGTAATCAGTGAGCAGCTGAGCTGACAGCTTCAGCCCTTTGTGGAAGGTTGCAGGGATAGCCAACAGTGCACTACAGGTGGTTAGTTCTTGATTCTTGGTTCTTGCTGCTATGACTGCACTGGATAAATGTAAAATGTTTTGTAAAATAATTTGCCATTAGTATTACATTCAAATGAGTTTTTATTTTAAAGTTGTGATGATTGGAGAAACTTGCATCAAGATAGTCACAGGTTTAGGCTATATATGAAATATGTGCATTAGAAACATAGAAATATCAATTAAATTATTGCCAAAAGTGTTCTACCTCCTTTGTTTTTCTATCCTCTCATTATGACTTATTCACAAGCATTTCAACACAACTTGTCAACTTAACATCGCAACATGCAATGTGATTAGAGCTGTAAAGTATGAGCACTCTTTTTTATGAGCATCTTTACTCCCAGAATGAATTTTTATTTGCAGTAATGTACCGCAAAGTAGTAAAACAGCAGTCCACTATAAGACTGTTTCTGTGAATTGCCAAGTGACTAGTTATGCAAAGATTTGTTTATTGCATTTGTACTGACATAGGGGTGTGGCATTACCAGTGTGGGCAATTGATGAAAGTTAATTTGATGATTATATTCCTTATATGGAATTAGCAGTTTTACTTACGATAACACCTGTAAAAGGCTACATAATGGTGGGTGAAATCCTGCACTCCCGAAACTGGTATTATCATGAACTGTAATTGTATTTTCTTGGCCAGTCAATAAATTGAGTTCCCAAAAGTTGAAAATCTCAAACCAGAAATAAAATTATTTTAACCTAAAAATAACTTACATCAGCTGTTATCTCATGCACCCCCAATCCTGCCCAGCAGTGAATTTATCTGGGTATGTAGACACATCTTTTGTGATGAGATGACCTAAATACTTCCTGAGAAAAGTTGACATCTGAATTTTTTTTTCCTTTTTTTGAGGAAACTTGAAAATGGTTATTTATGTTCTTTAGTGATATCTAGGTAAAAGTCCAAATATTTCTCAATGAACGCAAGGTATAGTTCATTTTAGATATGATAATGATAAGAACGAATATAGTAATCAGGTTCAAGATTTATCGCCATCACAACCTCACTACAATATTACACACAGCATATGCCCATTATTTATAATTCACTGACTAGTGTACAGTGATATAGTGTCTAACAATATTCTCTTACGAGGACGTGTTCCTGACACATACCAGCAGCAATAAACCAACAATTTAGCCGTTTCTGCAAAAACACAGAAACAGTCAGAACACGCTAAGTATTCCGGAATCAAATTCAAAATTATTCATATCGACCTCTTTCCTCCCTTATTTTGCTGCTTTCCTTAAAAGCAGTGCCGTAATCACTCATTTAATCTGCGCTGCGGTTGGACAACATAAGCAGAGTCATGCTCAAGAGAGATGGACACATTCCCCTGTATTCCATTACAATGCAATTGGTCTTAAAGTGCAATTAATTAAGTCTTGAATGAAATATATAAATCAGGCCAAAGCCTAACAAGGTCTAACTTGATTCAAAAAACCATCCTGTTCACTATTGAGGATCGCTTATAAAATCTCGACCATTCTCAAAGTCTATTATGAATTATATATGCTGTAACACATTTGTAAAAAAATATTTAAAGTTTTGTTTTTATTTCATTTTTCATTCATTTAATTTTCAACATTCTCTTTCACCGCCAGAGGGCAATATAATGCTATTAATAGTCTTACCATTAACGGTGAAGCACATTGTGTTTCTAGAAAAGTCATCTAAGAATAAACAGACCCTCACAACTAATTTGGTAGTAGATTGTGAATGGAAAACGATTGGCTACTTAATTAGTGGCTACTATAATAATTTATGAAATAAATAATGCCCATCGGAGAGTAAGTAAAACTAATATGAATAATAACTTTTGTTGTTTTTATTATTATATATATATTGTGATTATTGTTATTGTTATGAATACGTTGATTTAATATGGAAGGGAAATGGCACACATTTAGTACCTAAAATCAAAAAGCCATTTCAAGTTTCCTGTCCCTACATCACTGCAGCTCAGGGTCACCGTGGGCACAAGGTCATCTCTGTGTCGCAGAATTCTTGCCAGGAAATCACATTTTAACTTTTACAGATTTTATCTTGTGCACGTTCAACGCATCACTGTAAGTCCTTTCGCGTTTTCACATTTTCGTATTTGTGTTACTTAAAAGAGCTCAGCGAAAACAACGGATTAAACAAAGATTTGGGGGTGCTCTAGCCAACGTGTTTTCTCTGCGCTTGTTTGCAAATCCACACGGCTGTAATGATTACCGAAATATGCGGCTGGGGATCTCTGAGCTTTTTTTACACAGTGATACAGCTATTCCCTCTAACAAGCACTTTTTATTTATTTTTTTTTACATAAGGAGCTTATAGAGCGCATATGATCATACTGCAGGAATGCTTATTAAACGTGCTTGTAAACCAGGTAACCTCATAAGAATAGGGATTATACCCTGAAACACTGACAATGCAAATTCCCCAACAGAGTCATCTGTGCATTGCTGCGAACTTAAATCGGGCATAAATATCTAACTTTCTCTTCTACCCCTCTTTGTTCCTGTAACGCACGGAAAAAGCAAGCAGGGCATAAACAAAGCAATCTTGAAGAGTAATTACTTTCGGGTGCCTTTTCTTCCGGTTCCGTGTAGCCTTTTAGTGATTCATTCTGACGCTTCAGAATCCTCGTGGATCCATTCTGGCAGTATTAATCTGTACGGAAGTGTTTTGGTTTAACTGTGTGGAGCTGCATGGCTCAGAGCAGATCTCAGTTTCCCCTTGACAAAGTCTTCTAAACATTCCTTATTATTTATTCCTAAAAATTTAACTTATTTCTATCCTGAACGTTATTATATTAACATATATATTTACTCAATAAATTGAGCTTGTTGTAGTTTTATCATGAAAACATATTTTTAAAATCCATTCAATTTGCTTATTGCAAACATGGTGGGTTCCGTACTAGTAAAAACTGTATGTTCCTCTGTCTAATTATGGTCACTTTCATAATAAATGACATATTACAAAATATATAATGTGACTTATGAGATCAAATCTATGAGTCACACATGGGATACATAGTCTTCCTTACAAAATGTCATAATTAAAGGTATACGTTCAATTTTTGCCTCATACAAGTAAGCATGTATTTACCTTTAAAGATTGCTGGACAGTTTACTGAACAACCATGATTTATGTAAGAACATATGTAGAAAACCATATCTTGATAGTAACTATATTTTTATTAAACATGTAATTTAACTCATAAAATGCTATCTCATTTATTTATGTGACCTAAATAAAATACAGCTTAAAAACATTATATCCTATCATTTGGATGAACACAAGTCAGAAATCTGAGATATGCTAAGAAGCAGCAATTTTTTAATATGCCACTTCCACTATTTCCACAAACTATGGCAGGAGTGTGGCACAAGTACAGTCCACACTCGATTATTCAAACACACAGGCAGACCCGATCACCCTCTAGCCAGCTAGCAGTAACATCCATGGTTACACCCACATGTCTCCACCATGACCCTCAGTACCAGTATATATACATAATTACCAACTTGAGTTGATAGAAGAAACTCATTTTAAAATGTGAAAAGCCTAATTACATGAATATTGTCCATGTTAAAGGCTTCTTCATTACATCGATTATACATCAACCAATTCAGCTTGTCTCAGACTTTGATTGACTGGTTGGAAGAAGAAAAAAGGTCAAAGCAGTCTTACAAGAAGTCTTAGAGGTTTTGAATATCATAAGTAGTATCATAAGAAGTGTTTTTATTGGGGGTACCAAGTCAAATAAACTGATCTTTCAATAAATAGGATGCAACATTTATTTTTACCAAAGTGTGCATGAGAAGGTTAACAATAGAACCAAAGTGAACTTCTAAATGATATGAGGGGAACGGAGACTTTGTTAGATACAGTTTGTGACTCATGGATACTGCTGTCTTTTTAACAAAAGTATCGGTAGCTTTCAAAAGAGAAATTATGACGTAATAGATAAAGAATAGCGCCAGTTAAACACACAAATCCTAAACACACGAGTCCTCCCCCAGCTTGCTTTATTGGCCTGTGGGACAGGTGGATGTCACCCACCCTTACATACAACATTATGTGAAAAGGCAATGACTAGGGATTATCAAAATGTACCTATCTAAAAAGGAAAAAAGGAAAAAAATTAAGAGTATAAACATTTACAGTCGTTACCTAAACTAAGTAACTAACAGAAACCCAATATTGTCCATAATATTTATCAGAGAAGTCGATTGGCTGATGCTATTCACTCTTACCTCTAACAGGGACCATGAGCAACATCTCCCAGCAGCCCCACAAACTGAATGAATAGCTCTGAACATAGTGGAGCAGGTGAACCCAGTTACCGTCCCCTCGGGGGCCCTAACATCTCCAGATGCTGGAATAAGAACAAGCATGTAAGAGAGGGGCAACAGATGGACTGTTCTTCGCACAAAGAACAGACCACTTTTCACACGCCAGCGGCAGTGACCTGCATTATCCAAAACCTTTTTTGTTGGATCAGTATGTGCGCTGGGTGATATCCTTTACTGTATACTCCAGCCTCCATTGACATCTGGAAGCAATCAGATTGTTATTCTTCTACCCCATTCTAGGAATTGTGTGTCCTCTGATGCCCCAATTCATCCACTGAGATTTACACCCACAATATAAGTGTAATTCTGTTTTTTTTAATGCTTTACTCCTTGCCTGTCTCTGATGTCTTAACTACCAAGAAAATCAATTACAATTACAATTTTGACTAATAATTTTACTCAAATTAAAATTAAAAAAAGAAATACAGTATGCTAAAGTATTGACATTGAATGCTTTAAATAAAACAAAAGGGGAATACCATACAAACACCATGTAAATAACTATACCAAATACACATCACATTTTCACCAATATATGAAGGCCTCTGGCTCAGCGGGGTGGCTGGGTCCTACGAGCTCGAGTTTGAATCTGACTCATTTCATTAATTGATTGTGACCGGGGGAGCATGGCGGTGGCACACAATTGGCAGAGTGTTACCCTGGCTGCAGTAGATTAAAGCGGGAGAGCTTCTCTCGGCCCGTCGCTTACAAACGTCTCCTACTGACTTCTCTCGGCCCGGACGCTAACAAGCGTCTACTGGCTTCTTGGTTGCCCAAAGGTGTCACGCTGAATCGCTCGTGCGATACAGATACACAGAAACGGGACCTCAAAAAGGCCCCTCAACTTGTACTGCAGCTTGCGGTGAAACTGTACACAGTGTATTTCATTGCAACCCACCCCCGTGTTCTGAACCGAGGTGTTCCACTTTGTTAATGCCAATAAACAGGCGACATACCGTCTCATGCAACTTGGAAACTATTGCAAAGAAAATATAACATTTTATCCTCTGATTCATAAATCAGAAAAAACAATATTTACGCAAAAAAGAACAAGTAAAAATGAACCTTATGGCAAGGGACAGACATAAGGTCTTAAAACTTAAAGATGATTACAATAGGCAAGGTTCCTCCCGAAATTGTATTGAGAATAGGGGATCATACACACCTTTGGGAAAAACAGAAGCTTGCCCACTTGGGATGCTGCTAATCCATGCTCAAAATGTGGTTCTGCCTTGAGCCCTCCAAGCAGTTGAGTTATCCCCATTCACAATGAAACTATTTACGAGCCGTTGTATTTCAGTTAATTATTAAGTCATGGCGCCTCTGATATTTCACAATGACCTTTCATCAGTTGTTAACCCAGGAGGTCATTCGAGAGCCACTAGAATAAAATATATATATATATATATATATATTCAGAAATTTCAATAAAATCCTTTAAAATAATTGAAAAACCTTGGTCCAGTTCAAGTGGTCTTTAAGAGAAAAGACCCTGGTGTAGTGTCTTAGGTGAACCCATTTGAAGGGAATGGCCTTTTGCTAAGCGTTGCAACTCAAGCATATGTATGTGAATGCGACTGTGTATTGTAGTAGGTTTGGCCAGAATAATGCCCATCATGCCCAGAACAAGGAACTCGTCACACACCTGTTTATAACCACACTCAGAGGCCACCAATCAATAAGTCTTTAAAAGGGCTAGCAGTGCTGTCTAATACTAAATTACCACCGATGGTGGGAAAACAGTTTTTCAAACAACTTTTCCAGTCTAAGTCTTTGTGTTTCTACCGTTGGTTGCTCTGTGCAGCTTTTGTGAGATTTGTGGTTAAAATTCCAAATAAAAGTTGTCATAGAAACCCCCACCTACCTGTTTCTGACCACCTCCCAACCGGGCACACCCAGGTGTGCTACAAAGTTATACTTTTTTTAACATCCTTTTTCACGTGCTCGTTTTTATGGACATAGCAAAATATATATATATACAGGGGTTACTGTATTTTTCTTATGAACCCTTTCGGTGTCCTTGGTTCAGCTCCTGCGGAAAAAAACTAACATATTCTTTCCCCTTGGGTCCTGGCCCCAACTAACGTAACAACAGCTGAGGACTGTTGGCCAAACAAGAGGCAGATACTGTGTTCAGGCTAGGACAACAGGCAGATACTGTGTTCAGGCTAGGACAACAGGCAGATACTGTGTTCGGGCTAGGACAACAGGCAGATACTGTGTTTGGGCTAGGACAACAGGCAGATACTGTGTTCAGGCTAGGACAACAGGCAGATACTGTGTTCGGGCTGGCAGGTCTTAAAGGAGCTCAGTCTCCTCTTACTGGTGCTTTATGTTCCTGCATCTCCCTCAGAAGTCACCTCCACTTTCATCCGTGCTCCCGGGGACTAGGTTTGGTTTCAGGCAGTCTGTGGCTGACTTTCCACCATTATGATCGACTGAACCCAGAGAAAGTTAATACGCAGAGTAAGTGAATAACAAATTGGAATGACACAGGCCTTTTGATGCAGGAACTTTGATAAATGGCAGTGTCTGATTAATCAAACACTAACAATACAATGGCAGTCCTAAAAACAGTTCATAAAGTGATCATTCAAGATATCACATATGTCGTTAGTATGGTTGACTGTACATGGGACGTTAGTTTAATGCTAAAAAAGCAACAACAAAAAAAGAAAATGATATTGTGTAGGCTATGGAGGCTTCCAAAAACCAGCCAGCAGCTATTTTGTTTTTTATTTTGTTGTTTTCATGGGGATATTTGCAGCCAAGCTAATGGGAAAATGTTAAGAATTATAACTTATCCTATATCTGGCAATTTTCTCCGCCTTTCGTTGGTAATTTATGCCATATGGGTAGTTTCACACATCACACATTGCATTTTTCACACATTTGTAAATGTTAGAAACATTTATTAAATATTTATAATATTCCTAAATAAAACAGGTCATATATAACATATATGACCTTTATTTATTTTATATTTAAATATTGACATTCACAAATATTGGAAAATGATTGTATATTTTATTAAATGTGTGAAGAAATTGAGTATTTGCTTAAATACGAATAAAAACTGTATTTAAAAATAAATGTAATTTATGTTGCTTTTGGATTTGCCCCATACCTCTCTCATATTTGAACTCTACCCGCGTTTTGATCAGCTCATCACTGATCCACTGACCCCGTCATCCCACCAGTATTGGTTTTCATTTATTATTTAAAAAAATTCTTTACTACCACAGTGAACATCTCAGGGTTGTCTGGCGCTCAATCGAGTCCAGCAGCTGAGTAATTTTTGCTGTGGTGGAGAGTTTGTTTAGCGGGAAATTACCCGAAGCGTATCTTCTTCGTTCAGTTTTTGAACTTTTGTTCAGTTAGCTGCTGCTTCACGTCTCCTTGCTGAAGCTGTTCTTAGGTTTGAGCTATTGACAATCACGGTGTTTTTCAGCTGTTCCTTCAGATTTCCTTCCAGCAGTGTAATGTGTGACCTCCAAGCTCCAGTTTTCCTCAGCGATCAGGGAGGTCTCTCAGGCATAGTGGTTGACCTTGTCCTGTAGCTCAGCTCTCTCTGTATCTCTCTCTTTAAGCTCTCAGCAGTAGCTGGTCCCTTGTGCAGATTAATCCAGGTGGCAACTGTCACAAAGCACTGTTTTTTCTTTTCAGCACCAGAGTCCTGGTCTCCTTTACCCAGACGTCTACTTCTGCTCAATCCTGTTACACTCTGTACCGACAGGAGATTGACTTCTTCTCAGCCAGAGTCAAACATATCTTTCTGCTTCCTCTCCATGGTTTGGATTTCCTGTATCTACCCAGAACCTGCTGTTTCCTGTCAAGCTTCTCCCACCTCTTCCAGTCCATGTCCTTGGCTTACTCCCGCTCTTTGGGATACTTATCCTTGCACTGTGCCACGGCCTGGCTGTACCTGGTCCAGCTCTTCCGGCTTATTCTTCTGCTACACCTTCCTCCATCGTCTCTGCACCAGCTGGTTCTTCCCCTAGATTACTTCCATCATCCTGGGACATTCACTGCTTACTAGGGCTTTCTGCCAGGCTAGAGTCAGTAGCAGGAACCCCCTCAGTTGCTTGGGCTGAGGTATATCTTACCATCCTTCTCCATCCACTCCTGGATCCAAATCCTTCCCTGGGAATTTTTGGCCTCTTGTGGAAAGATGTTCAGCTGTCTGCATTTTAGCCTCAGGCTTCATCTCAGGGTTGACTTTGGTGTTCTCTTTCTCTGTTGCTGCAAATGACAGACAGGTCCACAGCCCCTTTACTGGACATGAATGGGAATCCAGTCAATTTCTGCCACATAGTGCTGTGCCTACCAAGCCTCCTGGCTACCTTGTTCTCTACCCACTACAGGGTCATCTTCCCATGGCAGCTTAGCTTTCTCTCCTTTCCTTAGTCTGTTAACCAATTAATTTCGCCCTCTACCTTCTTTCTGCACATGGCTTCCATAGCAAAACTTTAAAAAAATCTGAAAAATGAAATGCTAGTATTTCTCACATTCCCCACCATATGTAACAATACCCTGGGTGTAGGATGTACTGTTATGTGCCAGAACCTCTAACCATGGACAGTTTTTGAAAGAAAACTGTTTCTTTAGTTATGGTGCAAAAGGTCATTAATCAGTTTGACACCAAAATAAATGCTCACTGCTCATCAAAAACATTCTCTTTATTCGGCTGAAACAAGCTCCAAACTAACATTTACGCTTTACCCCCAGGTGCCTGCCCCAACTAAAGACATAGCCTCCCTGCCCACTCTTGTGCCATTTATGTGTTCAAGACAATGGCTTTGAATGGATCACGAACTATAATTGATTTAAATTAAATATTAAACTATACCACTACAGCAATTGGGTGAACAATTTAAGCAATAACTTGGTTTTGGCGTAACTGTTCCTGATATATATATATTTAAAAAGCCCTAGGCTCCTTTACCTAATAATATTGTAAATATCATGCTTAGTTTTTTTATTTTACTCATTCTTTCTTTGGGGTTTACTTAGTAAGGCCGTATGAAGTTCACCCATAGCCAACCAGCCTGCAGTGTCTCGTCTCGTCTAGCTCCGGCTAATACAGCAATTAAATGGATTTCGCTCAATTTGATTTTCAGCCATTTAAAGAATATCCCACACTCCTACTTACATCCTGGCAAGTTGCAGCGCAAAACATTTTCAAAGAAGCTCCCCGTAGCTAACAGCAAAGAATGATATTCAAGAAAATATAATATAAAAAAAATATGACGAGCATGCTTTAGAAAAGGATATCATAGGAGGGAATATTTTTAGCTTCATGTGATTCTTTTTCTTCATTTTTATACATATGTACAGTACAGTGCAGACACAGACATATAAAATATATAATACGTGGCATGAAAATTGTATTTGAAATTTTCACTTAAAAGATGCAGGTGATATTCTTCCCATTTTAAATTGTCAAGGTGAAAAGGAGCAGGTCTACTGTCCAACACAGATAAGGGTGACTGTGTGTGATTCACTCAGCTGAAATAGAAGCCTGACCAAAGTTATGCTCTTCTCCTGTGCAGCTTGAAAAGACCACAGAAAAATGGAAACCTTTGATTTCCCCGTTTAATATCTCTGCTGCTGGAACATCAGAAATGTGACATTTCAGGATTGCCATTGAGATCCAACACCAGTCCAGATTGCTCATACAATCAATTATTTATACATCATATCTCTCCAGTATGTAAAAAAAAAAAAAAAAATTAATTTAAAATAAATTCAACCCACGATCATATCTAATCTCAGGCTTGTTTCTCACCAAAAAGAGACCTGTGTTCCCACCACGGTTGAAAATGAATGGAATTAGAAACGTGTGCTGAACAGCTGATGAAGAGGGAGAAAAAGATGAAGGTCAAGGTGAAAGTGAATCCTTTCTCAGTCTTTTTTTTTTTTTTAACCCTTTACCGTCTTTAACCTTCAATGTTGGAACCATTGACATCCGTTTTTCAAGCCACTCAGTTTCCAGGCAAGTATAATATTTATTAAATTGGAGTTGAATTAAGATAGCATTGACTTTATATCAAAAATACAAGCAGAAGGGTTCATAAACCAGGTGTGAGCAATGTAAACCGTATCTATGTGGTATGTGTGGTAGCTTTGTAAATTGTTTGTGAGTTGTTCATAGTTATACTTATACGTCAGTACTGGGAAGGTTTCAGAAAGCTTGAAGAATAGGACTGAGTCCGTTTGTTAAACTCTTTATCAGATATTCCGTTCTGTGAAGAGGGCGGAAATTGATGTTTCAGCCAAACATGCGCTCTCTCCACATTCGCACCGGGAGCGTAGTCCATCGGAACCGCTCTCCATCTCTCTGCCTCAAGACAACTGCATTCTGACCGCCTACCTTTCTACCGCTCAGACAGCAGGAACAAGGACTGCCAATGTACTCTTGGCAGTGTCGGGGGCGTCTCAATGAGGTTCAGTGGAATTTATCAGGGCACGAACAGAACGCTGCACAGCCACTTAATTTCCCTGTGTATACTATCACACAGCTGTCAGCACTCGGGTTGGCGGATGAAAGGCTGAAAATCCGGTTGACTGAATAATATCGATCATTCAGAGAGGGATGATGTTACCTTCACAGAATAAAAGTAACTTACACATTTTGAGAAGTGAGTTCTGTTATTTCTACTTACATGTGAGTCTGTCAAATCGATATAATATATATATGTACTAAATTGTTTCTTAAATCTTAAAATTAAGCAAAAGGAGGGTCTCTCTGAAAGATGCCACTGAAACTTTTGCTTTGGCGGAGCATAATACCTTGGGCAATCATCACTGAATATTCAAGTGGCTAAAAATAAATTTTGATTTAAAGTATTCTTTAAAAGTTTGTCAATTAATAAATGCGGTGCTAATGGCAAAGAACTGATGCACTGCAATAAACGGTTTGGTCAACAGAGGGCACCCTTATCAACCACTAGACAAAGAATCATCAGCATTGTCCAAGTAGTGACAATATGTGGGTTATATGGACAACATTTCTTATGTCATTGCACATTGCTGTTTAATTTTTTTAGATACTTCCATTAATTTTTTCAGGTCAATTGTAACATGCTATAGAATACAGTGTTTTTGAGATTTTATTTTTGTACAAAAATTGTGCCCTATCAAGAAAGTTGCTTAATAGCACGAAATCATTCAGTAATATAATAAAATCTGAATAAACAAAGACACACATTAGAAAACCACAGTAGTTCAACCATCAAAACAGCCATTTTCACACAGACTAGATATCAGTCTGTAGCTAATCCAGTTAGTGAGAAGTCTAATCCCACCCCCCAAACACTAAAGCCACATGGGGAAAAAAGAAAAGAAAAACACCTGGAGGGAAAACTATGCTTTTACAGATTTTTACTTCAACCCTATAATGTTAGACAATTAGGTAGGACTGTGGCGCTGAGAGAAAGAAATGATCACCAAGCTATACTGTTGGAGTTTAGGGGGAGGTAAGGGGAAGGCAGTGTACTGGTAAGCTTCTGTCATTCCATTTTCACCTTTAAACAATGCTGTCATTTTAACCTGGGCAGAAAGGCTAGAACCATCTCCCTTTGATTGGTGTAGAATGAGTACATATTTATAATGGTGCAGGCTTTAAAAATTAAATCGCACAATTCTCTGGCATCTCCACAATAATTTGCATTGCATTCATATTGCCAGTTTTACCATTTTTACAAAATTAACCGATAAACAAGTTTTTCACCAAGAGCAGTGTCAGACTTATGGTCCTTTTATCAATCTCTATTATCACAATATCAGTGGTACATGGTTTCTTCCACTCATTGTGTGTGGGTGTGTGTGTGTGTGTGTGTGTGTGTGTGTGTGTGTGTGTGTGTGTGTGTGTGTGTCCTTAGTTTAAATAAACTTTCATCTGCCACATTGCAATCAGAAGGTTCAATATTATGCCATAAAATATCTTTTTCACACTATTTCAGTTGCATGGGCAGATTCATCTGGGATTCAGATTAATTTAAAAATACTTATTTCTGTTATAATGCATGCCCTTTTGACAACTTGTAGTTTACTATTTGTAATTAGATAGTAAGTTTTTAGTTGCGTGTAATGGTATTTGTGTTGTAATGTTTCACAGTTTTTAATTGTGTAGGTCCGTAGCAAAGCTGTAACGTGATGACAAAAATGTCACTATAGTGTATATCAGTAGTGTAAACTTGTTAGTTTACAATTTAAACACCATACATGGTGAAAATGTTTCAAATGTTTTGGGTCATTTATTATAATTTATAATTTATTATAATAAAAAAAGATCTTATTTCTAGATTTAAAAAACTATAGCGAAATGTGAATCTGCACTTCAATAAATAACTGTCAAGGAACTCAGGCGCTTAAATAATTCAAAGAGTGTTGACTGTTTATCCATTATTTCAGAAAGAATGAATAACACATACTACACACAGGCTTCAGAGCAAGAATTAAGTATTGCTTTTTGTATTCTGACTTTCGACATTTAAACTGACTAATGTAGGTTTCTAAAGAGAGCTCTGTTGAGAGGGCAGTTTGGTGATATGTTATTAATATTGATTACGGAGTCTGAGACATTAAATGTGCCAAACAATAATAATAAAAAAGTAAAAATAACATTTCTTTTCTGGAGTTCCCTATCAAGGTGAAGGCTGCAAATTTTACTACACCTTCTCAAAAATTTGAAAAAAAAAAAATGTATCTAGCTACTACCCATGTTTAGTTATTAGTAAATTGTATTAATAACATATTGCTGTATTATTTAGAATTTAATTATCTAGGTTATTAAGTTCACATATTCTCAAGCATATAATATAAACGTATGCTAGCAAGCAAGAATGCTAATGATGTGTTTAATCAAACTGCATAGCTAATATTTCTGGAGATTTTATTATCTAAAATTTAAAGGAAACATAGAATATATGCTTTCCTCAAATGTTAAGATGAAACAAGACATATTTTATTTCAACTTGCAGGATGGAAATTACTTCTGTCATCATGTATGGAGTGCTGTCTCAAATTAACCCTCTGCCTCATAACTAAGAAGAGAGTTATCATGGCTGCTTCTAAGAAACCCCGGTGGTGCTTTCAGCAACTTAAAAAAAAAAAAAAAAAAAACTCTTCAAGGAATGGAGGCTTTGCAAGGGTTTTTTGAAAAGCGAACCGTCAACTGGCTTACTTGTCCATCTTTATTAGTGAAATCCAACACAGAAAATGGATCCCCTTGCTTATCAGCGTGGGGCTTTTTGTGTTTGTGCATGCGCCAGAGGTCGATCAGCAGCATGCCACCAAATTATAGCACTGTAGCCTTATTATAGTGATGGCACAGATGAAGTGGAGGGGGGAGGTTAAGAGGATACAGCAGATTAGGAAGGAAACTGCTGCAACACACTGCCTGCTTTTGTAAACCCAATTTCCAAGGGAAAATATGTCCTGGGGCAAAAACACTCCGTCACCAGCCACTTGTCCCATTATTGATACAACAACTTGTTTTGCCGTTCCCCAAAGTGAAATAGCATGTCTTCTGTTGTGAAACGGAGCAGGAATAGCCATGAGAGGTCGCGTAACAAAACAAAACCCTCTCGGGCCACAAATAGAAGAAGGCGAACGTATTGGCTGTCAGGAACAGAGATAAGGTTGCCGTGCGTTGCCAGTCATAGGATGCTCCACAAAAGCCACCACTGGGTCTGGGTTGAGCCACGACACGTAATGGGTTGTGGAATTTGTATGCCCCATGTTCGTTTTACTCTGCATCTGTCTTTTGAAGTTACAAACGGCATGTCCAAATGTGTAATAACCGAGAGTAACAGGAACGACATAAAGGTAGTTCATTAGCTATTGGCTATCGCAGACAGTGATCCAAAATAAACATGGCCTCTCGTGTTTGTTTGCGTAAACAATGCAAGCCTGTTTTATAGTGCTTGGTTTAGACAACATCCGTTTCCTAGTTTATTAAGACTAATGATGGGTTGTGTCAGTTTTCTAAGATTACCCACAGAATAGGCAGGACCCTAGTGATGCGTACTAAGAGCTCATGTCATCTGGACCCCTGACTTTCACTGTAGACAATGCACAAAATTAAGAGCAGGCTTACAGCAAAAAGCAGTTAGCAAAAAGTGTGCTTTTAGAAACATTAGTGACAGCACACAGTGGTCTGAGCTATTTCAAGGCAGTGGTCTGATAATGTGTCTCTCATTGAAAAGGCAGTACTAGGGGCCTTCAGATGGCCACTGGGATGGGAGGAGGGGGGTTGTTTTTAAAATGTTTTTCATTAGAGTGGATCGAGACTTAAGCTCCAAAACAGGGCTTCACTGTCGCTCCCAAACAGAAGACCCCAGTTTGGCCCCCTCCTTTCAAATCACAGCAGGTCTACATCAAAACACAGTCTCCTTTGAAACATGTGATATGGACCACTGTTTATTGTCTTTCAACAGATTTAAGCTTAGCTTTTCAAAATACCACCACTTTACAGTGCATTTCTACAATTCCCAATATCATTTGAAACGATTGTTTTTATCACAGATATTTTTTTTACATAAAGCAGGCCGTCTGCCCTCCATCCGAAATGGACAGCATCCTTGCCAGTGGCGGGCTTACTCAGTGTTAAGATATTCAAGCAGCCAGGATTACACACATGTGTGTCCCTTTGCCTTCCAAAAGATGTGAGCTCATGGACCCTCACTGGACATCTCACAGACCAAGAATGCTGCGCAGCAGAAGTTGTGGAAAGTGCACTTCACTCCCACTTCACCTTACATCACCGTGTACTTTCTCACCGCGGCGACCGCCTTGGACCCAGCTGCCCCCCTGATGACATCACAGAGCCTCCCAGCTGTGTTTGAACAGAGAATCGAACAGATGTTGGCATTTTGAAACCCCTTCCCTGACACCCACAATTATTCCTACAGTTGTAGGAGGTGGAATATTGCTGACACCTGCTATCAGATGCCCCCTAAAGGAAAGAAAAACAAACACAAAAAAAAACTCTTTTGGCTTCCTTTTTGCCACACCCCACTGCCAGCAAGCTGAACTTCAGCTTGTATTCAGTCCACAAACATCAATGAGTTTGTGGCCTGAATCAAAGCATCTCATCATATTTAGCGACTTATCAAAAACAAAGGATAAAGCCTAAATTATCCTATCAAAATGATGAAATACCCTCAGAAAAAACAACAACATGTGAGCAGTTTTCCTCTGCCTGATGTCATGTTGCAAATCAATTTAATCCACTAAACCACCCACTTCCTGGAACAGGTTCTGATTGCCACTATCAGCCTTGTTCCCTCACCCCGGGGTACTTTATTGGGCCTTCTCTATGAATTGAAATCCTTCTGAGCAATAATTGGTTAAAAACATTCTCATGACTTGTATTACTGAGGCATATGATCATGAGATAATATGTGCAGATTCACCATGTTGATGTATACTGTACAAGTGATCAAAAATGCATTTTAACGATGTACTCATGCCAAGGATAATTGCACGGTAACATATGCCCAAAACATCAGTAATCCCCAAAGAGCTGCATTGTCTCAAATGACCTTATAGGTGTTTTATTTTGACTTTGTCCATAATTCTGAATATGGCCCAAAACTGTATTTTAGTTTTAGATTACTCCAGCTCGTTGGGCTCTCAGGAGGACACGTCAGAGTACACCGTGTGGCTGAAGACTGTTCGTTGACTGTTCGTCGACACTGCAATGCCACGTTTGAACATCTCCAATGCATGGTTCGGCGATGTTGTGTCGGAGGCAATGAGCGAAAGCTCTGCCCCGTCCTACATGTCCGGAGAGCAGAGTGCCACCTTTTTCACCAGCTGGGACACTTTCTGTAGCAGGTCTAGCTCCCGGGCACCGTTACATGGGAGCTGGTCGCAGCTGTTCTTAGACTTCCATTCTGCACATTGGGACTGGGGGTTTGTGGTGCGGGGGGGACATTAACAAAGAGATGGCCCTCAACTCTCTATTCTCATTACAGAACTTTTCCCGTTTGGCATAACATCACACCCTGCTCTCCCGCGCACATCTGTGCTGGCACAATGAGCAGGCTCTTAGCTGAAGGGTGGGGGTGCAGGAATCTCAGCTGTTCTGGTTGTCAGTACCCTGGGAAAGTGGTCTCTCCACTCTGCCTGGCCTTAATGCTGCACATGTCCTTCCCTCGCTAATGCCTCCTGAAACCCGAGGCCTTCATTTTGATCATATTTTTTCGGTGACTCCCCGCAAGGGACTAGGAAATGGTACCAGAGGGCTTAGATGCAATCTGGATGAAGGCGAGGGATCTATCTTTCCATTGATTAATGGGAAGTCCTGTCTCAGGCCTCTCTCTCAGTTTCTCACCGAAATTAGGTAGGTCTCTTGAGAGATTTTGTGCATTTACCGCATAGATCTTCATAGGTCTTCGTCAAACGCTCTTGAGTTTGATATATGTAAAGTGAATATCCTTACATCCCTCCAATTTCTACAAAGAAAGTACACACCACCTCCTTGGATCTCCTCTGTTTGCTATGGGTGGGGGGAGAGGAGCTGTTAATAAATATATCTCTGTCTATAAGGTTATTTTGTTGGAAGAGCAAGATACCTTTTATTCAATGAGTCGTTGTCCCCCGTAGTCCTGAGTTATCCAAAAAGACAATGTGAAAAAACTATCTGATTGATTCAAATTGTATTCCCATAATCCTTTAAATGAAATATATTTTACCCCCTCTTTCTCAGTTTCAGATCACAGCTCGATTGCCCGTATCTAGTAATGAGGAATCGTCGTTTTCATAAGCATCCTTGTAATCCTGGGCTCCCTAGTATATTAAATCCTATTGTAATTGCCTCCCAAACACAGGTCTGCTAGGATATAGCAGTAGGTTCTCAGTAGTGTCGTTTTATTCCAACGCAGCGTGTGTTAAAATCAGTACAGCCGAATATGTTCGGTTGGGGTTGTTTGGATGGAGACTACATTGGTTTCATAGTTTCCCCAATTTAATTCCACCCAGGATGAAAAGGAGCTCACATCATTCGTTCTGGATTTTGTCTGTATGTTTATGTGCAGTACTGTATCACATGGCTGCATGCAATGGTGTGGCATCACTGTTCCAAAGCCCAAAGACTAGGCTCTCTCCGTATGAGTTCAGCAAAGTCTCTGTTTTATCATTCCTGGTGACTATGCTCATGATCAATAACTTGTCCCAACTGCATTGTACCATCCATCTGAGACTAATTGTATTGGAACGATGCAGGCTAAGCGTACCCTCGATACTTTTTTCATAACTTTGATTTTGATTGCGAATGAGCACACATATCCACGCATAGCTATTCCATTGTATATTCCGGATGTCATATTGTGTACATTTGGGATTTTGTCGAACAATGACAATTATTAATATAGAAGGCTCATTCTCACATTTATTATTAAACAAACAGGTGTAATAAATCGAGCAATAAGCTTATTGTGTAGTAAAAACAGATCGTTATGTCCATGTTTTACACTCTTAAAAGCAGCGAAAAGCATCCCGGTGGACTCAGGAGGGCTGGAGTTTAGAATCAAGGATGTTACTATAAAGTATTTCCACTGAATCTTCCTCCATCTAAATCAAACCTGCCATTATTTCCCAGTTAACTGTCATTATCAATCAACCAAATCTCTGTCCTTTTCAACATGGTCTTCAACCACTGTTTCATGTTGTCACCATGGAGGTCCTCCCTACCGTCTTAGAACCATTTTAAACTGTTCACAAAATTTGATATTAATAATTTTTGAGTGGACAATCTCTGTTATTTACCACAGCTGTTAGCACTGAGCAGCTGACCACGAAAGTGCCATGGACTTCAAGTTAAAACACATTCCGACATT
This sequence comes from Hiodon alosoides, assembly GCA_025775065.1. Lineage (NCBI taxonomy): Eukaryota > Metazoa > Chordata > Actinopteri > Hiodontiformes > Hiodontidae > Hiodon > Hiodon alosoides. Next base: position 50,155 of record JAOYSI010073241.1, read on the forward strand.
TCCTTCCTGTGATCACTGTGTCTGTGCAATGTGCATTCTGGGAAGATAATTCACTAGAACAGATGGTTTTGTTATTCTGTTTCGTCCCGTATGCTACAGTTTTTTCCTGCTAGATTTTTCCGTACAATTAGTATTGGACCAATTTTTATTTATTTAATGAGGCAACAAACAGAGGGAAACGAAGGCGTTCTGTTTTTACATTTTTGTGTCTTCTATATCCTTGTTTTTGGGCAAAGGTTACTTGATGGCATAAAAGTTAGGCGTGATTTACTCCCAATACCACCTTCCAGAAGTCCCTTTGACCAATGCCACCTAGAGCCTGTCAGTGCACACAATTGCAGCTCAGGAATCAACCTCTGCCCATTTGAAGCTTTGAAGCCTCTCTACAGATGGAAGGCCTGACAGCTATAATAAAAACTGATTACCAAAAGGCATCCATTAATTTCTCCCTAATGGCAACAAAGAGGCAGACAGCACTTAACAGCTGTGAAATGCCAGCCATCGGAAATGAAGCTCAGGAAAGGCGGGGGACGAGGGGTTAGTGGAGCCGCTGTCTTTGTTACGCTCTGCTATTGCGTGCACTGCTCCAGCTTAACGGCAGGTAACTCAATAGGCAGACTTGCAAGCCGCGCTCAGGAATCGTTCCCCCCCCCGCCTTTGTGCGCCAGCCGAGAGCGTCCGCAATCCCGTCCTCCGGGTGGCTGCGGCGAGATTGAATGGGCTTCCGTGTACACGAGTGTGGGCAGAGTGTCTAAGCGCCGCTGATCCAGGAGAGAAAATGACAATGGTTTGCTAAAGCTCCCGTCCCTTATCGTTTGAGTGTCGGGATTTAGGCCCAACAGGGCAGGTGAGCGGGAGTGGCAGGTTCCATCCGAAGGCCTTGCAGAGGGAGGCAAGTCGGATCTTCCCCCGATGTGGGCGAGCGAGCCTTTCCATGCAATAACAAATGCCTGTTTTTGGATGAAGGAGGGGCTGGCTAATAAGGTAAAGCTATGCACATACTTGGACACCGCAGCGATAAAAGGAAATTCTCAAGTGCGATTAAAATCCCTTCGGCATCGGTAAATCCCACATATGCTCGTATTTGTCAACTGCACAAATTCAAATAAACCCGAAGAGCACAGAAGAACAATACCAACGAACACTAATGCGTACTGCTAAAACAAGCAAGAATGCGCGCAACACCTCTAAATGCGATAATCTGCATGTGTAAAATTACTATTAGAAGCTGAATGAAAATTTGATTTGTAGGCTCTTCATTTTGCCGTGGCTAATGGGCTTTAGAGGACTCATGGGAATCTGTCATGATGGTCATTCATAAATTCCTCCCCCACACACACACACACACACAAAAACCCCCTTGGTTTTTACAACGTACACACCATCAACCCGTTCTGTTCTGGGGCTCATCCATTGTGACGGTCATTTGTTACCGCTGCTGCAAAGCCGAGACTCGAGATGCTGGTGACCCTGGCACGCTTAGTTGGTGTGGTTGCACACAATAGCTGCGCGGCGCGAAGAACGCGATGTTCGCAAAGACGGAAGCACCAGCAAGTGGAAGAGTGCGATTCCTCACACTGGCAGCCGCTCACTGGCAGAAAACAGCTACCTTTTATTAGCGTCATAATTAATGACCCACAGTGCTGGGCTTCTGAAAAGAGGCTTTTGAAGCTGTCTCCTTATAGGGAATTAGAGGAGCAAGATGACGGCCAAAATGCGCTCAATTAATGACAAAGTGGGCGCAGCGCTGGGAGAACGTAGCAAACAAGGCAGAACATTTCTTTTGGCATTATATGAATTAATCAGTCAAACGCGCAGACATGTTGGAAAAACAATTGTTTGATTCATTTCTACATCCTGATGGGGCCGCTGATTAAATTAGAAGGCTCTTAAAGACACAGCCATCGCGTTTGGGGATAAACAGTGGCAGCCAGTTTGCTGAGAGGGCCCGATACAGTCTGACAGGCACAGATTCCATTGATGTCTGACATTGAGCTCGGCACTAATTACCTCTCTGCTGGACAGGAGGAGGTAGCACTGGACTGGGAACAAAACATCAGTTATCCGTCCAGTCTCTAGCAACTGTAAGCATGTATATCTCCCAATGAAATAATTAATCTCACACTCTGTACGTCTCTCCCGCTTTGTGTAACTAGTTTGTAATGTATAGTCAGATTCTGACGGACACAAATGCGATCAGGGCACTGGAGTATGCAGGCCTTATCCGGAATTGTGTCTTCTGCAAAACATTTAGACGACACAAACAATTTAAACCCCAGAGAAACTGCGTGGGGAAAATAATGCTGGTACTATAAACAGAATTTCAATGAGGAATTTATTGTCTCTGGACATTTAGTCACACAATGTGCCGGGGTGTTGACCTTGCACAAGGCAAGAAAATGTTTTGAACCAAAACAGGGTGGATGCAATACCTGAGGCCAACAAATAAGCAAATGCGGAAAACGAAACAGGCTGGCACATCTGGCAGATGTAAAAGTAGAGGTAAATAATTAGATTATATTTCACGTTCATTGGATAAATGAACTCTCTTTCTTCATTGAAATGTAATGGTCCCTGAAAAATGAACAACGCGCTGTATTTGCCCAGAGAAAATACTTAGTAAGAAGCTTAGTTGTTTGACAAAGGGAATCAGGAATATACAAACATTTGGTATGCTTGCACTTGATGAACGTTTTCTATTGCACGCAGCTCTTTACAATCAGAACCACTCTAATTTAGACAGATTATGTTCCTTGATATTAATAGCGATCAAATTATTACATTATTATCTTGCAGTTATGAGACCCTTCAGCTGGCTAATAGATGAACTGGTTCTTAGCTCATACAATGTTTTACAAAACATTTAAAATATTCTGAAATAGAATCAGGAGAGCCCTGATGAAATCAGATTGCAACCAAATTGCGCTTTTACGCTTTGGCATGCACATAAATTAAGTTTTTAGTGCAATTTTTGTACCCTGTCTGAAGTATTTGTGTCCAACGTGATCCCGATACGTCTGCACTTTTAATTCGTTTGTTGGTTAATTTAATAGAGAACAAGATGAATCTCATCACTGCCTGTGAAATCCCGCTCCCTGGGTTTCTTCTGGTCCAGCCCTTTGTGGGTTGCCCTCTTGAATAGCGATGGAGCTACTTAAGCCCGGTCTCCATGACAGTCTCACATGGCTGTTTTAAATGCCGGAGGAGAATCTGTCATTGTAAATCATACATGCCATCTCCTGTACCAAGAAGGCAGTCAGATTCACCACAGCGGAGCACTGGAAACCAATACGCAACTGCCGGGCAATTTGTCGAATGGGCTAATTAAAACATTTTCCAGCGTCACCTGACTGAAAAAAAGCAGAAGGAGAGCTTTCACACTCAGAGAGAGACACCTGCTGATTGTCTCCGTGGCGCCTCCGTGTTGAAGAGTGCCAAAAGGGCTGGCCTTGAGTCTGTTCCCAGGAGCGCCGGGCGCTGTTCTTCTCCAGCCCGGTGGGAGGCTGATTCCTCAGAGCCCCATGCTGGGCAACCCCGCGGCCCTCCGCCTTCAGGGGAGCGAGGCAATTCCGCTCGCATTCCTTCTCTCTGTTAAGTTTGCAATTTTCAGCTAATATCAGGGTCGTGACAGACGGAGCAGAGGGCTTGGTAGGACATAATGGCTACAGAATTGTAAATATTGGTTTTAGTGAGGCCCAAATAGAAGGGCAAGGTGAGGGAAATTTCCATTGAGTGCTCAGTGGCACAATTGGAGGCACTGAGCAGCGGGATAGATTTTTCCATTCCAGTGTGTCACATTAAATTTTCGGAGGTGCTCGGTGGCAGGTACATGTCATTAGTAACACTTTAACGCGGTAATGAAGCTTTTTATTTATCCACTGCGCCGCTCATGAATGCTTAAGGAGCCGCTCTCCAGCTGTGTCTGCTCGTTGGGGAGAGGGGAGGGGTGGGGAGGGGAGGACGGAGCAGGGCACAGTGGGAGAGGGTGTGGGGCGTGCTGGAGAGGATTGGGACAGCATGATAAACAGGCTTCGGCACAGATCCTTCCATTCGCCATTCTATGCAACGCTCACATGCTAATGTACCAAATTATGCTTAGACATACCTACTCATATACAATCTTATCCTTATTTCCAAAACTGTGACATCAGTTGCTTTTTAAAATAGATCTTATTAATGACATCTTTCTGTGATTACTTAAAATGTCTGAAGACTCATTTTCAGCAATGTTAGTTATGCGTAAATGTTGACACCTTCAAAGCGTTGCTCATCAGAGGAGAAGAGACTTTAGTTTAGACTCAGCGAGTTTAGACTCGTGTCCTGTCGG
>JAOYSI010073242.1:0-20239 GCA_025775065.1 Hiodon alosoides
ATATACACACATTAATACATTATCAGTTCTGAAACATAATTAATAAAAAAATCATAATCTTCTTGTGAACCTTTTTTTGCATAAAAGCAGATGTTTGCTTAATATCTGCATTACTTTTTTTTTTCTTTCTTTCCGCGGAAGCCTGAGGTCAGAAATAAATCACGGTACATCTGATATCAGTGCTTTCAAACGAACCCCTGGTGTCTAATGGCAAGCTGACATCCACGCATGTATTACAGAGGTGTGCTCTTTGAAGATATACAGCCATGGCCGACTGTACTTTCCTGGGTGGAGAAACATGCACACCTGGACAGCTTTCCTTTCTCTGGAGAAAGAAGCAATTAAAACACACAAATCATATTAGTGACACCTCCTCTGTGCGCCTCCTGGCGGATCAGTTCTCCATCAGTTCCGGCCCGTCGTGTAGCGTATTTGAAATGCTGAGGAAGGCCAGTGTGCCAAAACGCATCAAGGCGTGATATTCTAGGTTTTTGAAATGCTTGTGAGAGAAAACGCTGTTCTACATGCTCTCCATTTAAATCGATTGCTGGCACCCCCCTCAGATATAGGCATACTGCAGTGAAGGTCCAGTTATGTTCTTTGGTTTTTATTATTCCGAGTTACTGTGGACCTCCCCATCATGAAGCCGATTATTAGCAGAATTACATACGGTGAACACATGTTATTAGGAGGCATTGTAAAAAAAGAAAAAGAAAAAAAAAACGACAAAGTATACAGAAAGCCTAGAGGCCTCTATGTCTTTTAAGTATCGGTAATAAAAGTCAGCCGCCACCTCCTTGGCAACTTTCGGCCAATGAGAATTGAATGAAAGAGCAAGGTGGCTCCTGAAAAAAAGGGAGAGAAAAAAATTTATGTGGCCTCTGAAGGAGTTTTATCATCTCCCGTCAAGGTTCCTCCAGTTACCTATCACCATGAGCACTCCTTAGGATCAGGGAACATCTCGGTTTCTCCTCTCAGTTTGCCGCTCACTGGTGCTTGCTCGGTCCTTAAAGCAACGATTCCTCCACTCTTGGGGAATAAAAGATGATGCACAACGCTATGGCCATGCCAAGGTAAGCCATTTCCTCCTTGATTGTGATGGTCATTGAGTACGGTGGTAATCACCAGTCTGGTGAAACTCTGGTGTTGAATGAATGGACTCTTGTTGCAATTGCAACAAATGCTGCTGTATGGTGATGGAATCTAAAGGCCAAATTAATTTAATGATTCCCTTCTAGCCAGTGATAAAACCGTTCCACAGTATATTTTGTAGATGTGCAACACTGCTGAATTTAGTAACATTCTATCTAACCATGAAATAAGAATTTAATCTTTAAAATAAAGTTTCTTTGCCTGGATGTCTGCCTTAACGATAATTGTGTTTGGTTACCATGGAAATTGAAAGCTTTGCTAAAAAAAGAAATAAAAAACTACTTTGTTAGAATAAAGGAAACTAAATATGTTATTATATCCTTATATTGTTCAGGTACAATTTGAAAGTTTTTTCCAGATAATTACCATAATAAATCATTGGGAACGTAAATTGTTAAGAATGAGACAAAAATGAACAGAGATGGTTAATTAACGTTTGGGAGAAATATAACATTTTAGTTTTGAAGTCGCTTTTCCGTCAAGTGGACCAGTGACATTTTACCCTCAGTTTAGCCCAGCATGGATTATGGAACCCAGCAGTGAGCCCAGATTTAGATAACACTGCATCATAGCCTGCCCCTCATGCACGCAAACACAGACAAATACCAAAAGTCATTATTGGAGGATTTCTGAAAGAGGGACACAAAATGCCCTAATGCATTCAGTTTAGGCTTCCTGTTTTCTCTACATGCACATCTTTAATAGCAGGCTGCTAAGACTGCAATCTTTCTGAACACAGCCTGCGTGCATGCAACATTTTAAGTACACCGTAGACATGAGTGGTCTGTTAAGGATAACCAAGACAAAAACCATATTCATTAGCAGCAATTTTGTGCAGACAGCCCAGACGTGTGATTTTTGAGCCTCGCAAGGAGGTGCATTCACATGGGACCCAAACAGTTCTGTTGCTAATGTATTTACCCCCACCCCCTTCCTCCCCAGACAACCCTTAAGGACAGTTAATATCCTTTAAAATGAACTTATTAATTAGTATGAGTGACAGGTCTAATTTGTGAGCCGGAGTAAAGTTGTGCCAAGCAGAGATGCAGTTTGTGTAATTAAGACAAATGTCTGGGTAGATGTGATGCCAAGAACCCTGGCTCAGGCACTTAGCCGGTACTCTGAGAGGACATACGGCCATCTGTAAGATAGAAACAGCCGCCCCTTAGGCACAGACCGCATCGAGAAAGCCATCCGAAACACGCTATTTATAGTTCCTGCCATTTCCAACGTGCCAAAACAAGGGGCTGACGTTTCATTTCGATAAGCGCTGGTTTCTGATGGAAGAAAGATTTATTTCAGAGCAACTTTTGTCATTGATTTAGCCGGAAATCCAGTCCACAATTGGTTTGTTAGTGGGTCCACAGCAATAGAGAGCAATACACCTTCCAAAGGACCACCGAAATAAACACACCTTGACCTACCGGAATCGCCTGAAAGAAGGATATCTAGGCTAGTAGTCCTGGGGCATTACCAAGAACACGATTTCTTTTGTGGGGTTCAGCTTGAGTCTCGTTAGTGACTGAGTCTTTACAGAAAACGGTTTCTTTCGCGAGGTTCAGCTTGAGTCTCATCAGTGACTGAGTCTTTACAGAACACAGTTTCTTTTGTGGGGTTCAGCTTGAGTCTCGTTAGTGACTGAGTCTTTACAGAAAACGGTTTCTTTCGCGAGGTTCAGCTTGAGTCTCATCAGTGACTGAGTCTTTACAGAACACAGTTTCTTTTGTGGGGTTCAGCTTGAGTCTCGTTAGTGACTGAGTCTTTACAGAACACGGTTTCTTTTGTGGGGTTCAGCTTGAGTCTCGTTAGTGACTGACTCTTTACAGAACACAGTTTCTTTTGTGGGGTTCAGCTTGAGTCTCGTTAGTGACTGAGTCTTTACAGAACACGGTTTCTTTTGCGAGGTTCAGCTTGAGTCTCGTTAGTGACTGAGTCTTTACAGAACACGGTTTCTTTTGTGGGGTTCAGCTTGAGTCTCGTTAGTGACTGAGTCTTTACAGAACACGGTTTCTTTTGTGGGGTTCAGCTTGAGTACCAACAGTCACCGAGTCTTTACAGAACACGGTTTCTTTCGCGAGGTTCAGCTTGAGTCACGTCAGATACATCCCTGGTGCAACGGCAGGCTTGATCTTCCTGTTCAGTGCACTCCACAGATGAAATGAAATTGGCTTTCCCTCCCAAGCGCCCACTGTCATGGGGTGTGCAGTTACCGCTGTGTTCGGCAATGCAAAGAAAGAGCGCTCTGCTGCTGTGCTGAGATGCAGCAGCCGGAGGATCACACGAGAGCAACACTGTGGCAGATAATTAATCCTAACCTGCATCTGAGCTCATTCAAGGATGTACTCCCATCCAAGCATACTTTCTGAAAACTCTATAATTATATATTTTTTGAACAACAAAGTTTATAGCACGTGTGTCCTTAAGCTGAGGTAGAGCACTTGTAACCGCCCTGTTAATTTTTTTAGTCATTATCCTTTTTTTAAAAATTCTACCAGCAATGAACAATGTTATACAAAATGTTATCCAAAAAACAAGGATAAAGATATAAAAAATATCTATGGCGCCAACCTCTGGCTCCAAATAAACCGTTTTCTTTAATTAATTTAACAATTTTTTGGCATTTTCACAGGTGCTGCCGAAATGGAAATAATTTCTCTACTCTTTCCCCCCCGAATGCTTTGTTTCCTGTTCTCCGTGTTTGTTTATTTGTTATGTGTCGCTTGCCAGCTCCAAAACCGTTGAAAAAAGGCCACAGCCGAATTAAGTACCTCTATTTTACAGGCTACTTGTGTCGCAATGTGAAAAAGCCCCCATGACATTATGAGTGGTTATGAATACTGCTGTTGTTTGTGGGAAAGGTAATAACACAACGGTAAATACTTTCTTGTGTGAATGTTACTTTAGCCATGGCATTTGTGCTGTACCATTTTTTTTTACGATAATCAGAGCGAAATATGCAAGGCCAAAGTTCTGTGGCTGGCTAATAGCCATCTTTATTATCTGAATGGACGGAATGCTTATTTGAAATATTGACAATGCAATGCCAAGTTTTTCATACTTCATTTTATACTCTAGTATAGAGTGTTAACTAATAAGAGTTTTAACGTCTTGTTTGACAGTAGGGTGCATCTTCTTTTGAAAATGGTTTTGCTTGTCAGCAAATGTCAGCTAGGTTTCAGAAGAGTATTGATCGCAGTGTCCTAAATCCAACCGTGTATACTGAAAGGGTGAAGTTAAGTTTTGAAACAGCCAGATTGGTTGAGACAAAAAGGGATGTCTTTCTGGGAATCTTTCTGGTTGTTTCTCAATAGGACTGTGCCATATGAAGATATGGTTTTGTGTCCGTTTTGTGAAGAATTTTGGGAGGAATTAAAGATTTTAACAACATTGTATTATCAACTGAGTAGGGATCTCTGAAGTCCAGTCCTGGCGTTAGGAGCACTCCTAAAATTGTAGCCTATCAGTGAAAGATCAGTAATTTCTCAAGGGACTGAACCAACACAGTGATTAGCAGATAAAATAACTAAGTATATCAGCCAGGTAGTGCTGCATGGAACCTCTGTTCTCTGGGCCACGTGTTAACGGGGAACGGCCCGCCCAGGGAAACCACCCAGTTAAGACATTAATCGCTTTTTACCAGCGTACCCAGCAGTCAACAGTACCACCCCTGCCATCGCTGCAGCTCTGTCCCTGTGCCAGCCGCACCAAACACGGAGTGCAGCTGTGAGAGTAGCAGGTTAATGCGGCGTTGTTATGCGACGCTGCCTGGCGTAGGGCCAGCACAAGGGAACGCTCCCTTTCCCCCTAGATATTAACCGTGGATTTTTCTCTGACGTGCTTTAAATAAAATAAATAATAATAATAAAAAACAGACTTACACCCCTACTGTGCCTGTCGATGTCTCGCCATCGCGCTCAGGCGCTCCGAGAGATGAGAGCAGAGACACAAAGGGTCTGGAATGGTAATAAGGAAGGCGTCTCATATACAGCAGACTCCTTCCTTCTCACGCTTTTCTCCTGTCCTTCCATCAGCCTGAAATTGACAACATCGCCATCAAAGAAGAATTTCGTTTGTTAATTATTATTATTATTTAGAGATAGGAAAAGCTCAATTTGCATCTAAATACGATTTCCTTTCAGAGAACTGCTTTTGAATGGAGTGCCAAGGCTGCGCTACGGTAAACAGCAACGGCGGTTTTCCCGATTGTTTCGAAACGGAGGAAGTTCTGTTGGTCTTTGGTGAACCAGACAATGCATGACAGACTTGTGTTTATTTATTTATTTTATGACATGTTATCCACTCTCATTGACCGAGTTTTATGGTGCAATGACAACAGCAAATCATTGGCTATTCTCCAACAATAAACAAACAAAATCCCCAAGTGTTATTACTTGTCTCTGCCTTATTACTGACATTCTTTTCAAAGCACTCAGTTCTGGATTTGTGGGTTTTTGTTTAGCCTTTATCAAGGGTGGGCCTGTATACTGTAACTTTACCTAACTGTTTTTTACAGATATTTATTGAAATATGTGTGGTAGAAATAAGTGACAAAAAATTCAGTCGATTAAGTCATTTGGTCCCAGTCAAATAGCTTTTGGTGAAATATCAATTTAATGTGCATCACGAAAACAGTAACTGACTCAGAATATTAAAAATATTCAGTGCTTCTATTCAAGGTGGGTTTTCCGTTTGCTGCTTTGCTTTATTGTGTGATAAGAGTAAAGTTTCGAGGCTCAAACAACAGAATATTGCATCTATTTTTGAGTCCCTGCATTGTGAAAGAAATATTGTTTTCAAAGCATTATCATCGGAATAGGGCACATTTGAGAGTGAAGAACATCTTATTCTAGCAACCTTTATGAAAACAATATGAAATTGTTATCTTTGGAGACCTGAGTTACGCCAGTGATGTGCATTCTCATCCTCCTACCCTGCAGGAAGAGACCGTGGGACCACCTGAGGCCTCTGTACCCCTCAGTTTGCATCACCCTAACCCTTTCATTGCTCTGGAGTTCTGCGCAGGGTCGTAAGTACACAGCCGCTGATATTTACACATAACATGTATGCATAATTCACCCTGTGCATTCTGTACTGTGTTTGCTGGGCTCTCAGGGGAACACACGTGAATATTTTATTTTACTTTTTGGTTGGTCCCATTATAACGTCATCCAACAGATACGTTTAAGAACCTCAAAGATATTCATTCAAATACTGGCACCTTATTGAACTGATGTCCAATAGGAGAGAGTATATTGCACGTATATTTGATATATTTCCAAAACAACTGTATGGGTTATTATGTTATTTATGCTATCCAATATATACGCATTTTGTATAAAATCCTGCGGTTATTATAAGTGATAACCTTATTCTGTTTAACATTACTTGGGTGGTCCATTAAAATAGTTCCAGCTGGACAACCATTCCAAATAACCTGTAAATATATTTCTGTAACAACGATATATGCTTTGACATGACTTGGTTGCTCTCTCTATTTGTGCATTTTCGGCAGATATATAAATATATGATGAATAATTTACTTGAAAGAATGCCATATGCCCTTTATAAAGAACGTGAACACGTTCAGAGAACCGGCTCCGGATATATAAGAAACTTTATTTTAAATGATGGAAAAGAAATGTCACTTAGCCTAATACCATTTTAATTGAACGCGCTACAGCTCTCGCCGCGTATGGTACACAAACATCGCGCTATCCTAAGCTTTAAAATGCTTTAAAGGATGGGATGGCAGGCAAAGATACACGTGTTCTCCACTAATGGCTTCCCTTGATACGGTTTCATATACCCAGTAAGTCTTATTTCAGTCCGAACCAAGCACAGCCCAATGGAATACCGGGATGGGTCTGATGGACAGCGGCACCCAATGCATAAGATGGAAACACCTTTTGTTTTTTTGCCCCCCGCCTCCGCCCCACAAAAATAAATAAATAAACTGTCCTTGATGCATTTTTTCTGCCGATCGTACTGCATCAGCCAAATTATATCGACCTTCTTTTCTTGCAGAGAAAAGCAGTCCCCTGCCATTATTGCATTACTTATTAATTTGCCCTGTGGACAAGAGAATAGCACAGCCCACAGTTTAATCACAGTGTAAGGGGTTAAATATCCTTCTCAAAGGAAAATCAGCAGAACCCCCTTCATGCGGACTGATAGGGCACCAATCTGGCCACCGGCTAAACCATGTGGCTTCCATCCAGCACTTTCCCGCTCAGGGACTCATATATTTTAGATATTAGGTATGGTGGACATAATCGTCTCTTTAATATGCTATTGTTTTGTTGCATAGGATGTGTATTTGCAAGGGTTTGCCTAACCCTGGTTTAGCAGGGGGTTTCACTCATCAGTACAATTACAAGTGAAATATATTTGGTTTATTAAGTGTGTTTCATTAATCTGATGCTTAAAGCTGAGGAGCAAACAAAACAGTGTAAATGCCATTTTAAAAGCATCGCCGGCTGTCTCCCTGGACCGGATTTGGTGACCCCTGCTAAAAATAAACTCCTGAATGCATAATAATTAAAAACCTTCTTACCCTGTTTTTAATTATCAGCATGAAAAATGTCATGCGGCTGAAAGAGAAATAAAAAATAAAATAATGATCTATTGCCTGTAACATTTCTTTCCCTGCGAGAGATTTTGTCAAAGATAGATTTTGCCAGCAGAATAATTAACTGGAAACAGAGTTCTACTGTCAGGGTGAGTCATTCATTACATGCTATACATACGGTATATATAAAAAAAATAAAAAAAACCCCAAAACTTCTGCATTCATTATCATTTTTTCTTACTCTTCCCTGCAGAAATTCTTAAATCTGTAAAATACTTCTCCAAGGTTACAGAATAGGAACACAACTAGGCTGGGACCAACGTGCTAATCGCATTTAACAGAATTGTATTTAATGATGTTTTCTCTATTTCTTATTCTCTCATACAAAGTACCTTATTTCTTCTACTCATGAAAAGAAAACGCTATTAAAAACAATAATGTTAAGTGCGATTAGCAGGTTGCCAAATTTTTGATTTGGTCCCAACCCTAGTCTACGTTTTTTTCATCTGAAATGATAAACAGGTGTGGTCCAAGTCAAAACCAAACAAACCAATCAGGTAACACATGTAGCTAGATTTGATTTCTTACCTTTGTTCAATACCAAATCAGAGATAATCGCATTTCAATATTTCAGACCTTTAAGGACTTTTATTATAATGATGAGACAGTGGGGGATAATTGTTAATTGTTCATTTTCTTCCAGAGCTCGATCTTAGCCGGCTAGACGGGGACACAGTCTGTCCCACTATGAGAAATGGACAAGATGATCTTCCAGGTAAACTCACTGGCAATGTGTCACGGAGTGGACACTTCACTCACATGTAAATGGACTCCGACTGGCTTTGATTGTCCACAATTTCCCCATAGAAATGCAATTAACATACTAATAAATCAAACGAATAAATTACGTGTTTTATCAGTCAATACAATTCATGATAAACATTGTGAATATTTTTTGCAGTCATCGAGGATAGACTCGATTCTTGGCGTTGACGTTTTATTCCAAAGAAAAAAATACATTTTGTTTGAACTGGTAACCGCTTTAAAAGGCTGGCAGTCTGTTGAATGGAAGCGGTGGATATGTGAAGGGAATTGGCAAGAGGCTGACAGGGATTTTTTATCTATTTCTGTTGAAGGTTTTGATCTGATCACCCAGTTCCAGCTGGACGTCATTCCCCTGAAAGGGGTGCGGAAGGTGGAGGGTTCGGTGGCACCCCAGGTGGCGTACAGACTCGACAGAGAGGCCAATTTTCAAATTCCGACGAGGTACGCATCGGGCTAGCGGGCCTGTCACAGGTGTTGCATTATTACAGGCTGAGGACCGGTGTGGCGGGGCAAAGTGCTTGTTATTGAGCAAACAAGCCCGGACCCATTTGGCATCTTACGACAACGAGAAGGACTGGTGAAGAATCAGCTTCCAGTCCTATTTAGATTTCAGAGCAAACATATCGTATTTCACCTCCTTGTATTTTTCTCTCATAAATTTTCTTTCTCATCTTTTCTCATAATTCTCGTAGTTGTTTGAAAACCATTGTTATGGGCCTATGAAGTCTTTAATATGACAGTGAGATACAAAAACTTTTAATGTTTTTCTTAGCAAAGTACACTTCATAAACGAAAACAAAAAAATCTGATATAAATAAAATATCAGCGATTCGAGACTTATACGTTTTAATCAGTCATCTGATAATAAGCTTACATTAGAGAGTTCTAACAATGTTTTTTTAAACCTGCAGAAGGTGCACAACCGTGTGAGCGTGCAATTGACTAGAATCCTGATGGTACCATTCAGGTCTAAGATCCGGGAAATACAAAAAATGAAAATGAAAAACTCTGACTTGCAGCTTCCCACTCTCCTGTGGCACCTTAATTGTGCCCTGAATGGTGCCGTTAAACGCTCCGGTTTCATCCCCGAGTTTAAAGGCCGCTTAAATTAAACTCAGAAGGGCGAGGAGGGCCTGGATGGATTACAGAACATCGGAAAAGGGCCCCTGTACACTTTACTGGGCTGCAGGAAACTCCTTTTTTTTATTATTGCTTCGCCTTGATCAATTTACAAGACGGCAAGAGTTGGCCGCACCATCCATCTATAAATACCCCACCCACTGAGGGCCCTGCTTGTTAACAAACAGGAAGCAGCAGACCAGCGACGAACCCATGCAGTCAGAACAATTTAATTGATGCATTCTGCTGAGTGCTCAGTTAGCACGTGCTGTTCCCCATTCATCATACAATGGAGACAGAGAACCGTTGTTCCTTTGAAATAATCACTCATACATTGCATTTGCATCCATTGTAATTAAAATTTTTTTTTTTTAAACTTCTGAAAATTTTTTTAAAATCTGAAATAAGAGCAGGGGCGAAGGGCGCGCTCTACTCCAGGTTACCCATGGGCACATGTGTGTGTTCACCACTCGGCAAGAGTCTGCCTGTGACAGCTACACATAGTGTCGCTGAGACAGCCATGCCAAGATCCTTTCAGAGTGCTATACCACCAAAAATGTGAATCTTGGGGTATTGTGGTCACATGCCTCAAAATCTAGGATGTCGGGTATCCACTTTGGAAAGTCTAAAACGACATGTTAACTGAGTTTTATTTTCAATGTGCACACATCGTATGAATTTAGTTTGTCTTAACAATTTCCCCTCAAGGCTAAACTTCCCACGGGGCTTCCCGGAGGAGTACTCCTTCATGACGACGTTCCGCATGATCAAGAACACGGTCAACAAGGTGTGGAACGTGTGGCAGGTGGTGGACGAGGGCGGGCACAAGCAGGCGGGGCTGCGCATGAACGGAGACCAGCAGGCCCTGGAGTTCTTCCTGACGGAGCCCGACGGTGGCCTGCAGACGGTCACCTTCCCGGGACTGTCTGTCCTCTTCAACACCAAGTGGCACAAGGTGATGGTGGGCGTGGAGTGGGACAAGGTCACCCTCTATGTGGACTGCCAGCCGGTCGACAGCAAACCCATCAAGGGCAAGGGCCCGGTCGACACAGAGGGCGACACCCTCATCGGGCGACTGGACGCAGACCCTAACAACTCCGTTGTGGTGAGTGGCGTCGGTTGGTTACGCGTGCTTGCTGGAGCTAACGGGCGGAGGACGGCCAGTGATGTTGTTTTCTCTTTTTCCAGTTTGAGCTCCAGTGGATGCTGATTCACTGTGACCCCAAGAGGGCTCAGAGGGAGAGCTGTTCTGAGCTGCCCCAGCCTGAGGTAAACACTGTGCCAGAGAAACAGAGAACTGATTTACACACAAGCTGCACTGATTTATATCCTGTACTTGTTTATACGCAAACTGTACTGATTTATATCCGAACAACACTGATTTATATCCAGACAAGACTGACTAAAACCTGAACTGCACTGGTTTATTGCTGAATAGCAGAGCTGATCTGATTTAAAAACACCATAAAAAGACCCTGACGCAAATCTACATGGAAATAAACCTCTGAGAAATGGTCAATTATTTCTACGTCTTAATTTCAAGAATAAATCTTATTAAATGGCAAACCTCCGTCTGAATGCACAATCCACTCATGACTAAATATTGTGAAATACTTTATGCTCTGCAAGAGCCCTCCGGGAAAATATCAGATTATATTTCTGTCTGATCCATTTTTTTTTCTTTTTATAAATCAAATTATAGTTAATTCTTTTCAAAACAAGAAGTGTGGAAAGTGGGTGTATGTAAACTGTGCACATTATCAACTCTGACTGTAATATGACTGTGTAATAGATACATGATTAATTTAGCAAAATGCACATTTCTAACAGTGCCAGGAACAGAAGGAAATATGAAGGGGGGGGGGGCACTCTTGGATCACAGCACATTTTGTATATGCAGCACAAATCTTTACAAATGTGGTTATGTGGTAAGTAACTGCTGTGTTTTTTTTTTACCACTGACTATTAAAAGAACATAAAATAGCCCAACACTTAAAACTGAGGATATGTTTGCATTGGAAAGTTTAAAACTTTTATAGGGGTAAATACTCACAAATTGGCCTGCAGTTCTTCTCAATTGATTTTCCCTTTTAAGGCAAAACAGTCTCTTTCTAAAGACTGGTGTCCCATCCTGTGTTGTACCCTGCCTCGTGCCGTTACAGTATTCCAGTATTTCCTCTCTTTACCTTTGTGTTGTCACTGACTGACAGTCTAATAAGGATATCACAATATTTTTCTTTTCCTACTTGGAGCTGTCTGTAATTATACCTTTGTATTAAAATTTTTTATTAATTATCTTGTGGTTGTATGTGAAGTTTTTAGCCTGTCACCATTAGACACGGGAAATATGATATAACGCTGTTATTAAAATGAATATTGAACTGCTTGTTATTTAAAACATATGACAGCCTGCGAATCTTGGTCTCGGGGGCATGGTGATCCACTCACTTCCCACGTGGAGGTTTTTTTTAACATTTCGGGCTCTGAGAAAAGGGAAAGCATGGTGACCTCATGGCTATCGTTTGGAACAGGTGTGCTGACGCTCTTGGTGGAGGTGGGGCTGCCGTTTGTACTAACTGCATTTCTCTCGTTTCTCTCCCGCTTCTTCAGATGTTTCCAAACGCCGAGGTATTTGATTTTTAACTCCTCCCCCCCCATGTCTTTTCTTTGTTTGGGCACACGGTTAGCGTCTCACTTCCGTCTAGACACACTACATCCTTTTCATTTGCTCAGCAGTGGTGTTATACAATTTAGCAGCTTATCAGACGCATGCTTTTATCCAATGCGATTTATGCAGCTTACTCAAGTTCTATATTAATCCACTTATACAGCTGGGTATTTACTGAAGCAATTCAGGTTAAGCATCTTGCTCAAGGACACAACAGCTGGTTTGGGACTTGAACCTTCCGGTTACAAGCCTGTCACCTAAACCACTACAGCGCCACGAAGAACAAGTTGAAGAATGCGTGCTAGCTTAAAATAGCGTCAATGGGCCGGGGATTTACATTGCCTGCTATTCTGCCTTGTGAATGCCCCGGTAAATGTCCTTTTTGTTAGCTTTATAGGACTTGGAAAAACCTCTTTCATCACCAGGCGCATGAGTACATTGAAAAACGGAAGAGTAGTACTCATTCTTGTGCCTTTTCTCATTCTTTGTCACCTTTTCTCTCGCTAGCCTGATCCTAAACCAATCCCGGGGCCTCCAGGTCCCCAGGGGCCCGAGGGCCCAGCTGGGACTCCCGGGGAGGACGGCAGAGATGGGCGAGATGTAAGTCAGAACCGAATCTTATTATTTTGGAATTGAACCATTCGGACCAATTGAAAACCTGAGCTAGGAACTTGATTATCATAATGTAGCTAGTGGTTCCCTTAAAAAGATATTGGTTATTAACCATTGAAAGCCTTGGAACATCAGATATAAGGTATGCAACTCCAGCTATAATTGTGACAAAAAAGGAAAAAAAGGGTTTCCTTTGTAGAGCATTCAACAAAAGCCTTTGCGTATAGAGGATCAATAGATAACTAATTTTATTGCACATATTGCACCAGGAGAAATGTATGTATCATTTTATAATGATTCTGTGATTTATTTATCTGCATGCTCTAAGCAGTTGCCGACATACTTCAAATATACATTTTCCACAGTGATGGTTTAATTTAGTGCCTTATATAAGAATATCTTTATGTTGTGTTTCTCAGGGCCTTCCGGGTCAGCCTGGGACCCCTGGCATTCCTGTAAGTACAAACTGGTTGTCGGGAATTTCGGTGTACGGGCGTGCCCTGGAAAAAGCACGGCTGACTGAATGTTGACGGACGATGTGGCGCCGTATCCTAGCGACAGCGACAGGTGGCACAGCCCGGGGATGGTTTTATTTGTGTGTCTGTGTGTCTGATGCAGGGCATGAAAGGAGAGCAGGGGGAGATTGGACTACCAGGACAAAGAGGGCTCCCTGGCCTCCCAGGACCTGCTGTAAGGAACTCTCATAGCAGGCAGAACATTGCCATCACACGCAAAACATCATCAACGCTCAGAAACACCCAGGCACAACAGACCGGACCAGTTTGTAGTGGACCGTGGTGCATTATATACCTAATATGGTCCAATGTGGTCATTAAAAAAAAAAAAAAAATGTCTTAACATATCTACGTGTACTGTGTACTCACACGCACACACAGAAACGCACACATTTATTTGTAAAAAAAATAAAATAAAATTGTACAGATTTTTTATTAATGTTTTATATTCATGTAAAGCATTTTCATATTTTCTTCTAAAAGCAATATGATAATTAATATTGTTCTTCCTAGTATTATTATTATTATTCTCATTAGTATTACATTACAAATGATGCCTGTCTTTAATCAAGGGAGGAAATGGCGTAATGGGGTCCAGAGGACCTGTCGGTGAGCGAGTAAGTTACTTATTTTACTTTATAACTCCTTTGTGTTCCATTAAGTAGCTTGTCTTAGCTGTTTTATGTGTCTGTATTCACCATGTGATTGCCACTACAAGGCAGAGCGAGGTGAAGGTTTTGTGCAATAGATCTATTGCCAACGTTGAGAAACAGAATGGATCTAATACAAAATTTTTCTGTTGAACTTTAAGTCTGTGTCTCTTTTTCCCCTACATATTTAAACACTGAGTTTTGCATCATCTGAAATGATCATTTCTTGAATGTGTCGTTGTGATTGCGGTATTCAGGTCGTATCAGAGTGCCAGTTTGCAGACCTAATATCAAGCCTCCTGATAAAAATATAATGTGAATGTTTTTTTACATTTTATCTTAAGGGTACTTATTTGTGCAATTTTAAAGCTCTGTGGAACATCTACGATGTAGCGAAATCAAGATGTTGTTAGCCCCCTCTTTTTTAAAATAAATGTTTTTTCTCTGCTTACAGGGACTACCTGGTTTTCCTGGCCCCCCTGGTCCTCCAGTGAGTCTCCCCGTTTCCCCACATTTTCACCTGTAACGGTTAGACCACGCTGCCGTCTTAGCCATAAGGGAGAAGGCCACTAACTCACTGGCCCACTTAGTGACCAACGCTGAGTGAAATCATCGTCAAAATATATGAGCCTTGTCTATAGGGTATAGAACTATAGCATTCAATGGTCCTCAGCCTTTTCTATAGGGTATAGAACTATAGCACTCATAGATCCGCAGCCTTGTCTATAGGGTATAGAACTATAGCATTCAATGGTCCGCAGCCTTTTCTATAGGGTATAGAACTATAGCACTCATAGATCCGCAGCCTTGTCTATAGGGTATAGAACTATAGCATTCAATGGTCCGCTGCCTTTTCTCTAGGGTATAGAACTATAGCACTCATAGATCCGCAGCCTTGTCTATAGGGTATATAACTATAGCATTCAATGGTCCACAGCCTTTTCTATAGGGTATAGAACTATAGCACTCATAGATCCACAGCCTTGTCTATAGGGTTTAGAACTATAGCATTCAATGGTCCGCAGCCTTGTCTATAGGGTATAGAACTATAGCACTCATCGATCCGCAGGCTTGTCTATAAGGTATAGAACTATAGCATTCGATTGTCCGCAGCCTTGTCTATAGAGTATAGAACTATAGCATTCAATGGTCTGCAGCCTTTTTTATAGGGCATAGAACTGTAGCCTTCAATGTCTTTGGGACATAGCCTTTTTTGAATCAACATATCTATTGGTTTGCAGACGTATTAACTCATTATATACAGTGAACTTCTAGTGTCATCTCTGCAACTATTCAGGTTGGATTGAAATGGGTGATGACCAGTATATCGTGTAGTTCTGAATGAGGAAGTCGAAAGCTTGACTGTTTGTGCATTTGTTTCTTTACAGGGACCTCAGTCTATTGGACCACCTGTATGTACTGAAGACCCTCTTTCAGTTTGCTTATTTTCACCTGCATTGCATTTTTAGAAGTTCAATTTTATGAAGGCCATCGTTTAAATTTTGGTTTGGATGAACACTTTAAGTGTGAAATGGGCTTTTGTTTGTTAGCTGTAAAGCTAATCATAATATCTCAAGGATAAAAGAGAAGATCCAGTCTATACTAACTTTATGTTCATTGTATTGACTTTTGTTATAGCAGCAGATGCCTATAACTTCAGCGAATTAACAATTTCTGAACATTCATCATTACACGTATTTAATACAACATCTGTATAGTCGGCTGTTATTTTGTGATTACATCCAAGAATGTAAACTTTAACTCAGAGTACCTCGGAGTGGGTAATTGATTAGTTTGTGATCTAGCCCTGCAGTCATTTCGGTTAATTATCTTGCACTCAATATAGCCTTGCTGATGAGGAGAGTCAAGCATATTTTCAGATGTGCTGTTTACTGTGCCCTGTCTAGGGACCACCAGGAAAACCCGGAGAGCCTGGGGACCCTGGGAACATCGGACCTGAGGTTAGTGTCCCACTCGTGTGGTTAAGCGGTGGTGAAGAAGTTCATATTCTATATCACTGTTGAGGGCTAGCCATTGTAAGTATCCATTTAATACTTGAAAATACATGATACAAACCCATGTCAAACATATGTCAAACCCTTGCTTAATCTCACAGGGTCCAGCAGGACCAAGTGGTGGTCTGGGACTTCCTGGTCCCCCTGGACCCGCGGGACCTCCGGGGCCAGCGGTGAGTTACCCTCTTACACCCTAAAACATGAACCCGCTTATTTTATGCATCTACATACTATAATTACTAATTGGCCAAGATTTTGTTAAAGGGATACACTGTGGGTTTCTTCACTGTGGGTTCTTCTTGGTATCAGCTGGTATAAACTTAATGAGGGCCACTGCAGCTTGACATATAGGGGTCTTCAAATCCCATGGCGATTTCATTCCTCTGATTCCTCTGATTTTCAGGGACCGCCTGGTGTCACCAACACAGAGACCAGTGGGGATTACGTAAGTCATTTTGCTCACGTCTGGATTCAACGCGTGCCGTTTGATAAATTTGGGTCTGGGTGGCCTTCCGTGCTGACTCACTAAGATGACCGTGCCTCTTTCGGTTTGCTTTAGTGCCCGACATCTTGTCCTTCCGGGCCACAGGGTAACCCAGGATTACCGGGAATAAAGGTGAGGAGAAGGACTGTCAGAATTGCATCAGACAGCTGAAAAAAATTCTGCCATTGACCGTGCTGCATCATTTGGAACTCATTTGGAACTTCTTGTTGTTGTTGTTAAGTATTTTTTAGAACTTTTGGCAGCTCAACTCAAATGACCATTGTCATTTTTGTTAGGGCCACAAAGGCATCCAGGGGGCACCTGGTCAACCTGGAATAGCTGGAAAAAAGGTGAGGCCAACATGATTCTTATACAATATACAGTTACATGCGTCTGTCTCACAAATAAATAAAAAAAATATTGTAACAAAGGCCATGTTAGGAGAGCTTTTAAATTCAGATGAGATGTATTCGGTATTTCCAGAAAAGTAAAATGTATTAGAGCTCTCACAGTAGATCGTCTTTCACCAAAGGGAGAGCCAGGTCCTTCTGGAGTACAGGGCCTGCCAGGACGTACGGGGAGCGAGGTTTGTGTTCCTCTGTCTGTAGTTCTAATGAAGCACTCCTGTATGTACAGTGCTCCTTTTGTAGAATTATTTTCCTAATTAAGAGTACAAAATTGGAAAGGAACCGGTTTTGATTTCAGTGTCACACAAATTTGTTTCCTGTCCCAGGGAATAAGGGGGCCTATAGGATACCCTGGGACCACTGGAGACAAAGGCGACAGGGTAAGCTTGCGAGCACACTGCATCCCCGCCATGCATCACATTTTTGATGCATTCCGTTGCTAGGCAATGGTTCTAGCAATTCCATAAGCTTCCTAGAAAAACCGGTTGAACTTTTTAAGCCATCCCGCAGCGTAGACGCCGAGTCTGCACTGCCAAGAGCATGGTCTCGGACACACAAACGCGGTCTCTCTGCGAACCGCGACCGTGAGATTCCTAATGCAAGAGATCTTCACCAACCCCATTTCTACGTTTGTATGACGCTCAGAGACGTATTCAGCGTTCAAGAAAAATGACATCAAATCTCCCTTGTCTACGCAGGGTCCACCCGGTTTTAATGGCATCCCAGGACCAACTGGACCTCCAGGTGCCCCTGTAAGCACCCTTTATCCACATTGAGCTGATAAACGATCTACTGACCCATTTAACAAAGGTCAAGCGGAGAAGATTCAAAGCCCACGCCTAATTGTTCAAAGTGATATGCTGTGTGGAGTTTGTATGCTAGTTTTGCCGTTTACATTTTCAGTAGGTTATTGGCAAATACCTGTGTGACCCGTAACATGTAATGTGTTGTGTGTGAATTCCGCCAGGGTTTGGAAGGCATTCGAGGGCGTCAGGGTCTGGAGGGCCCTAAAGGGGATGAAGTGAGTACTTTCCCTTTGCCCATTTACCCTGCTTCTGAATACTGGCCGACTTACTGATTGTGTGCAAGAGAACCTGGAGTTATTCTGTAGCCATAATCATGACTGTTTGTCAGGGTCGAGCCGGTCCCCCAGGAGAACAGGGTGTCCCCGGTCCGAAGGGCGAGATGGTGAGTCAAATGCGATTTCATTATACATTCAATAAGGCACTTCTGTTCTGCAAAGATCAAAGCCGAGCCAGAATGAAAAAGCTATTTATGCCATTGAGTTGTGACTATAACGTCTGCCTGCTAAGGTGCGCTCAAAACAAGGTCTGCGCCATTCTAAGTGCTGGTGCTTTGAGTGTGATGGAGGTATGCTTCAGGTGGAACTTCGCCCCCCAGTGGCATTGCTAATCAAGGCCTGTGCTCACAGGGAGATTCAGGGAAAAACGGCGTTGACGGAACACCCGGGCAGGATGGTGCCAAGGTGAGCATCTAACACCCACGTGTTTAAAATAACTACAGTCGTCGAAGTGCGTTTGAAGGGTGTGTCGGAGATGGTAACAAAATGGTACCTTCTGTACAATGTATTATACTGTGTAGCAGATGTGAATCGTGACTTTCTGACATACATTTGGCCCCTCACAGGGAGAGCCTGGTTTGCCTGGGACGCTGGGCATCAGGGGACTGGTTGGGATTCCAGTGAGTAAATAAGTCCCAGTTCTTTACCAGTGCCTCCTCCCCTCCCTCCGGAAAGTATACTCAGTTGTTATTTACCCAATGAGTCAAACATAAAACTCAGAATTCTGTGGATACGAGATTCAGTGGATACGTACTATACTATACAGTGATTACATAAGAGTTGTTTTTACAAACAATTAAAACGAGTGACTGAGGTCAAAAAAGACTGAGCTACTGAAAAGACTAATGCATTGTATTTGTTAGCATAGCTATATATGTCCAATTGAACATATCAAGTCCCATTTGTTCCTCAAATGTTATGCATCAGATAACAACCATTGTATATTTAATAACGTGTAAATGAAATGTTTCGGTTCACACCAGTAATGATTCGCTGATAAAAGTGTTTTTTTGTTTCCTGTCCTCGTAGGGACTGCCAGGGAAGCAGGGGCTTATGGGTCCTTTGGGAGAAAAGGTAACGTGACCAGTCCAGGATAGAGAGGCTAAGCGCTACACCAGTGCTCCAGAAAGGCTGAGCAAGGCTCCCAGGCAAGTTTGAATGAGCATACCAACGACTATGTTAGCGTAATTTCCATATTGGCGTGTGTCGTTTCAGGGAGAACCAGGGTCACAGGGAGAGATGGGCCCATCCGGGCCACCTGGCAAACCCGTGAGTACTGTCCGCTGGATCTTTTCTTTGAGGCTTGCCTGCCAGTTCCGCAATACCACAATGTGTGTTCTTCCCCCCCCCATTCACATTTTGCCCATCTTCAGCATCAGCTTCCAGCGAGAACAGCATGACCTGTTAATCGTTAATGCATTTTGAAACATCCTGTATAATCAGCCAGTTGCAAGGTTAAGGCGTTTCATTCCCTCAGGGGGCTACTGGAGCCGCCGGCCAGAACGGACTGCCAGGGGTCAAGGGAGTCAACGTACGTTACCCTACTCATTGACACACTTTAACTTTGTTAGATTACCTTTTCACCTCATTTATTTAATGTTATTTCCCACTCTTGTGAGTAACCACTGTGTAAGCGTAGTCGGTCTTTGTTTGTCTATATAAGGGTGACCCCGGGAAACCAGGACCGGCGGGTGCATCAGGTCCTCCTGGGCTGCAGGCGAGTACCGCTTTAACCCATAGCACTCCATTACACTGAAATGTATCTTATACATACACACTGTGACAACTCTGGAAATGTTTATGCTTGTCACCCCCCTCCAGATCTGATAAAAGAAAGTCAAACTTCAAGATAAACCAACTAAAGCTTAACTACTTTATGGAATGCTAACTATTCAAGTATCCCTAACTAACTAACTGACTAACTAACTAACTAACTAACTAACTAACTAACTAGCTAGCTAGCTAGCCAGGCAGGCAGCTAAGCTGCTAAACAGCTCAAAAACAAACAAAAAAAATTCCTCTCTTGCACAACCACCTCTGCTTCCAACTCAGCACTCACTCTACAACTCCCCTCAAGCTTCCAGTTGCCCCTGCCCTTTTTAAAGGCTCCCAATTGTGTTAATTGAACAGTGCCCCACACTTC
>JAOYSI010073243.1:0-20234 GCA_025775065.1 Hiodon alosoides
AGGTTCCTGGGTATTAGGTAATAACCCCCCCCCCCACCCACCCCTTCGCTATTGGTGCATCTACAACTATGACAGGCCTCATCTTACAGGGCTGCAATTCAGACTGACATCTCAATGAGGGGCCACTGCCAGTCTTTTACAAGGTCGGTTTCATGGTTGCAGTGATTGTTCCTGGCGCCCCTCTGGGTAGGCCCTGTGTTTTGGCAGTTCAGGACGGGCTAAAGGGGGAGGACCAGTCGTCATGCCCCACCGCCCTTCAATCGCCGTCTAAGGCGCTGGCCACAAAACTGGCTCGTTCCATATACCGGGCCTTTGCATACGAATGGGCCGGCCATTGTCCGGGCATAAATGCACATTAAACCTGTCTGGAAACAACCAAAGGAGGTGAAAACTTTTTTTTTTTTTTCCCCCTAATAAACTAATTAATTGGACATTGCTCCCAGATGAAGACTTCATGGTGCCGCTCCCTTATTCCACTTAAATAACACAAGCGCCCGTATAAAGAAATAGGATGTTTATAGTTCTGCCAGAAACACCCTTCCTCCGTCCGTCCTGGAATGAGGTTTTTCTTTTCTGTACCCAATAGAATGTTTATAGACCCGTAGAAAGCTGACTGTTTCGCCGACACTTTCTTGCAAAAATTCCTGTTGGTTCTGTCAAAAAAAGCTGGAGGGCAAAATTTTCAGTTTAGAAAGTTAGCCTCGCACAACAAAAGCATTGCACGACAGGTTTCCGCCTTGTACCGTAAAGTTCAGGCCTTTTACGATGGAATAAAACTTTTCTTTTGTAACAGACAGTGTAAATTCTCTTGCCGGTATCAAGTCCTATTAGGCGGGGAAGCGAGATGGGGATTGCCTACAGTTCTATCAGTTCTGGATTTCCTCACGCTCGTCAATGGAAAATATACCCACTTTGAGACGTCTGAAGTGTCTCAGATGTCGTGGTTTATTTATGTTTTTTTTTACTCCGAGCCGGCTCTGGAGTAAGGACAGAGAGCAGAGAACTCTCCCCGACTAAAAGTGTGCCCAGACTTTTAACTGAGGGGTCTTCTATGGCTTATTCAGGAAGGGTGTGAGATGTTGGAGAGATTGAAGTTGTACAGAGCAATGTGTGTGTGTTTGTGTCTGTGTGTGTGTGTGTGTGTGTGTGAGTCTGTATATGTGTGTGTGTGAATGTGTGTATGTGTGTGTGTTTGTGTCTGTGTGTGTGTGAGTCTGTATATGTGTGTGTGTGAATGTGTGTATGTGTGTGTGTGAGTGAGTGTGTGTGTGTGAGTGTGTGTGAGTGTGAGTCTGTATATGTGTGTGTGTGAATGTGTGTATGTGTCTGTGTGTTTGTGTCTGTGTGTGTGTGTGAGAGAGTCTGTATATGTGTGTGTGTGAATGTGTGTATGTGTGTGATTGTGAGTCTGTATATGTGTGTGTGTGAATGTGTGTATGTGTGTGTGTGAGTGAGTGTGTGTGAGTGTGAGTCTGTATATGTGTGTGTGTGAGTGAGTGTGTGTGTGTGAGTGTGTGTGAGTGTGAGTCTGTATATGTGTGTGTGTGAATGTGTGTATGTGTGTGTGTGAGTGAGTGTGTGTGTGTGATTGGGTGTGTGTGAATGTGTCTATGTGTGTGTGTGTATGAGTGTGTATATGTGTGTGTGTATATGTGAGTGTGTGTATGTGTGTGTTTATATGTGAGTGTGTATATGTGTGTGTGTGTGTGTATGTGTGTGTGTGTGTGTGAGTGTGTGTGTGTGTATATGTGTGTGTGTATATGTGAGTGTGTGTATGTGTGTGTGTGTATGTGTGTGTGTGAGTGTGTATATGTGTGTGTGTGTGTGTGAGTGTGTGTGTATGTGGTGGAGGGCAGTCCGGCAGAGCACAGACCTGAGGAGATGCTGTCTCTGAGCCTGAACAGTCACTGTGAGCGAGCGCAGTGGGGTTTGTTTGTGGCGAACTGGGTAGGGCCGCTGTAAAGCTCAAAACAATATACTGCCCACTGTTCTGGGGGGCTCTGCCAAAGAGCCATCTGCAGAGGGCTCGCAGCAAGGGTGCAGGCCCCGCTCACAGTGTCCAGGACAGGCGGCTGCATATCAGGGCCCTCATCTCCACCGCTTAGTCTTTTAATTAGACACTTGGAGAATTAGCTCCCGGGAGGACAGGGGCCCCTCCACAGGACCGTTCACTGAGGTGCCGGCCCGCGCCCCGAGACCCAGCTCATATACATAATCCACCAAGCTCCTCTGAATAGGGCGCCCCCCCGCCCCGCCCCCCCGGCCCTTTCGGAGCGCAGCTCAAACAGAGCCCGTGTCCACCGGCATCGGGGGACTGTGGGTACGGTGAGAAAACACAGACCCCTGGTACCCTCTAAATCCCTCGGAATTTCTCATTAAGCGCAGGTTGCGGACTCCCGAAGACCCCTGGCCTCCCCCTGAAGAAGCCTTCTTCTAGCCCCCAGAACGGCCACTCCAGTGCACTTTGTATACACCGGCGTTCCCCTTGTGTGTGTTATTCACATCTTCGCTTTCTCTCCACACAAGAGCCGCCCCCAATGGCGCTTTCAAAGCCCTGAGGACTTCCTCTGCTTTTTATTAATCATGCGTGCGTTCCAGTGAAAGGCCCCCCGCTTCCATCACACCAGAAGAAAATCGGACTGGTAGCCCCGCAGGGACCCTTTTACCTGGAGACACCTGAGGAGAATTTCCAGGGTGCTCAGGGTGTTAACGTGCTTTGTTTTACGCACCGAGGCTGAGAAAGAGGGACTACCTCTGTTCAGGGGATGTCTTGAAGAAAATCGAAATTCGTGCTTATTCAGACTTCTGAACCTAAAAGTCAAATTTAATATGCAGCTATGGCAAAAAAAAAAAAAAAAAAGGCACGTTATTTTGTTTTGAGGTTTTTTTGGGATAACTTTTCCTACAGTGTCTGTGGGGGGGTTTGACATTTAACAAAAACATTTTTTTTAAATTCTATAAGTTGCAATGTACAAGCCTTCGATGTTTTCTTTATACTTGTTTTTTTTTTTGTTTACAAAATTAGAAGAAAAAAAAATTTTGTCAGTTGCAAGAGAGAAAAGTGAAGCAAGGGACGAAATCACTGCGCGGTGTGTAGAAACCAAGGCTCGTTTACGCCACCTGGAGGTGATCTCAAGCACTACAGCCCAGTATGTGACAGCCTGACACACCGCGAGGAAGAATAGATCATTCTTTTTTTAGATTATTTTTTTGTTTGTTTGTTTGTTCGTTTATTTGTCATTATTAATAATTACTGTTATATAACTAACTACGCTGTAACTGTTTTTGTTAATTAATATTATTACTGTTATTATCACAAATTATAATAAAATCAGGTTGTTGCTTTTTGTCAACTAATATAGCAACGCTTGGAGACGAGCAGGCGAGGAGACACAGCATAAATACAATTACATCCATTTGTTCTTACGCGAAGTTTGTAGGTTTTTTAGTGGTTGGAACACTTGAGCTCGACTTCCAAGAAGTTAAAAGTTTTTTTTTTATTTCAGTGCTGTGAAACATAAACTTCTTTGTTAATAACGAGCACGGGAAAAACAAACGATGGTCTTACTACTGCGATTACAGTAGTTTTAGAGTCTACGGCTGATCACCCCGCTGGTGATTTTCTGAGGGAAAAGGGTCATTGGAATTTTTCAAAGCAAAATTACATAAATACGAGCCACAAGCGGCAGCGTTTCCCAGATTATCAAGCAAAATAAAGCGCCATTAAGTAAAACAAGACACAACGCACATTTTCCTAGATACTGGTCTGTGCTATGAAAATCGTCGAAATAATAATACGTGTCAAACATACGAAAGAAAATCTAATTTCAGTCGAAAGGCAATATGAGAAAATAAACACCCAGGTTAAAAACAAGTTTATAATGCTGTTTTACATGTAACGTGAGACCTGCACACTACATCTACCCTGGAATTATCATCTTTATCTACAGTATGCGATATGGACCTCAGATATGTCCTCAGAATTTGAGTGAGAAAAATTTCACTGATTAGTTTAAATTACTTAAAGTGGGAACTTGAAAATAAGTAAATTATCAATTGACAGATTGATTCAGGGGCAACGCTGAGGGCTGCATGCTAATCATGTCCAAGTGGTAACCCTGAATGGGCTGTTGAATTGTTAACCAGCTTTAGATCCAACACACAGGGAGACAGCATAGGTTGTGGGAGACAAAGAGGGATGAAGAGAGAGAGAGAGAGAGAGAGAGAGAGAGACAGAGAGAGAGAGAGAGAGAGAGCTGTCACAGGCAGAGACAGCTGACAGCTGGGAACAGTGAGGTCAGAGGTCAGGAGATGGAAGCGGCAGGGGAGACAAGTGGAATTTAAACAACAGGAAGGAACTTCCCCACACTGAGCTCCGAGACTGGGCGGGATCACAGGGGCCTCCGGAACTCTCATTGTGAGCGGGGGACAGTGAGACGCCTAACTTCATCAGCTGCTCCACCGATTCCAACGCCACGTCTCTCCCTCTCTCCACCTCTCTCCCTCTCTCCACCTCTCTCCCTCTCTCCATGTCTCTCCACCTCTCCACCTCTCTCCACGTCTCTCCACCTCTCTCCATGTCTCCCTCTCTCCACCTCTCTCCATGTCTCTCCCTCTCGCCACCTCTCTCGCCACCTCTCTCCATGTCTCTCCCTCTCGCCACCTCTCTCTCCACCTCTCTCCACCTCTCTCTCCCTCTCTCCACCTCTCTCCACGTCTCTCTCACTCTCTCCCTCTCGCCACCTCTCTCTCCACCTCTCTCTCCCTCTCTCCACCTCTCTCCACGTCTCTCCCTCTCTCCACGTTTCTCCCTCTCTCCGCGTCTCTCTCCATCCCTCTTCCTCTCTCCACCTCTCTCCGCATCTCTCACTCTCTCCACGTCTCTCCCTCTCTCCACCTCTCTCCCTCTCTCTCCCTCTCCACATCTCTCCCTCTCTCTGCGTCTCTCTCTCCATCCCTCTCTCCACTTCTCTCCCTCTCCCTCTCTCCACCCCTCTCTCCCTCTCTCCACATCTCTCCCTCTCACCACGTCTCTCTCTCCATCCCTCTCTCCACCTCTCTCTCTCTATCTCTCTCTCCCTCTCTCCACCTCTATCTCTCTCTCCCTCTCTCCACCTCTCCCCCTCGCTCTCTCTCTCTCCACCTCTCTCTCTCATCCCTCTCTCCCTCTCTCCACCTCTCTCTCTCCCTCCCTCCCTCTCCCTCTCTCCACCTCACTCTCTCCCTCTCTCCACCTCTCTCTCTCCCTCTCTCCATCCCTCTCTCTCTCTCCCCTTCTCTCCACCTCTCTCTCACACTCTCTCCACCCCTCTCTCTCTCACTCTTCCTCGCTCTCTCTCCCCCTCCCTCCACCCATCTCTCACTCTCTCCCCCTCTCTCCCTCTCTAGTGATTATTGAGAAAAAATCTCAATAATCACTAAAGACATGGTAGTAAATCCGGGTCCATCTGCACCGAGGCCACAACCTCTTCAGGAAGTCACTTAGCAAAGTGTTAATGGCTGCGTGTGAAGCCAGGACTGCACGTATGAGACAAAGCAGGGATTGTTTGTGCTCCTTGTGCACAATGGGTTTGTATGGCGGTTTACATACCGGTTTACCTACCGCCATACAACCCATAGTGAGCGCTTTGTGCGTCGCAATCCAGGTATGGCATCAAGCCCTTTAAAGTTCCCGTCTGACCATTCACGGGGTAGCTAAACGATTAGGGTTGAACTGAATAAAACGTCCGTTTCGCTGAGTAGGTAGTTCCTCTCGGAATCACTGTTCGCTTTGTTTTCGAGTATAGACACATAGGCGATATACTGACGAAATTTAAGGCTTTAAGTCAATAATCAAACTTTTATGGCAGCGCAGCACGAATCATTGTCAAATGACCTTGCTCTGTTCAATGTGTAATAAAATCACGTTCTACAAGCCTGTTTATCCTGAAACATTAGCCATTTCAGAGACCTTTGTTCCTGAACACCCACACTAACTACATTTAAAAGCGTTTACATTTAATATACTTGTGTAACTGCTTACCACATCTCGCGCTAGTTGTGTCATTACATTTTGTTTTTTCTTGATTTAAAAAGTCCTTAGTGTTTAGATATGGCGATGGAATGACAGAAGAATAAAATAACGATTAGTTTTATCCGACGGACGCATCTACCAACGGCGAATCGAGGTGTTACCTTATCTATAATTAGTTGGTATTTTGCTGCCTCCTAGTGACTTTTCTTTTTAAAGTCATTTAATTTTTTTGGCTTTATCCTAGACAATTTAATACCACTAGAGGGGGCACTGAACAATATATTCTTTAAATCTTCAAAGGCCGTCGTTAGTGTCTATATATATAGTAACTATAGTCATAACTATAACTATAACTACAGTAGCTAAAAACAAAACAATGGGCGGGTTTATTTTTTAATGCAGAAATTGTTCAACGCAAAAGGAAACTAGGACTCCTAGCATGATTCACAGCTGAAGTTTTTTTTAAATTTTAGTTAATTGTTCTTTGTGTATAGTTTTATTTGACAAATAGAGCATTTGCTCTCCGTTAAACTGCCATGAAACAAATCTGAATGCGCTGTAAAGAATAAAACTGGATTCAGAAAGAATACTAAATCAATTCTTCATTGAATTTAAAAGACTTAATTTTCCGTACCCCCAAATATTTTTCTGAAAAAAGCCCAATATATAGCATTATACACTTGGCCAGTTTATTAGGTACACCTACATCTAGTACCAGGTCAAACCCCCCTGTGCCCCCAGAACAGCATGGATTATTCACCTAGATTATTCTACTACATAAGCAACGGTACATTTATGCTGTGAACGGCCTGTTTCATCCCATCCCAATGAACCTCTATTGGGCTGAGGTCATGGGATTGCCCAGGCCACTAAAGTTAACTGAAAACTGAATTTGCTGGAATGTTCTAGGAAGAATTCTGAGGCGACGCATGCTTTGTGACATGGTGAATTATCCTGCTGGAAGTGTCTGTGTGACGAAGGGTAAACCGTCCATGACCCATCCCACCTGGTCAACAACAATGTTCAGATACGCTGTGGTGTTCAAACATTTCTCAATTGGTATCAAGGGACCAACGTGTGCCAGGAACATATTACCCACACCATTACACCCCCGACACCAGCCGGTGCTGTTGACACCGGGCCGGATGGGTCCACGGACTCATGCTGCCTATGCCAAATCCTCACATTCCATTGGTATGATGCAACAGGAACTGGGATTTGCTGGACCAATTTTCCATTCCTTAAATTGTAAAGTGTCGGCGATCACGTGCCCTCTGGAGCAGCTACTTCTTGTCTTGTGGCAGATAGGACTGGAACCCAGTGTGGTAATTTGCCAGTTTGTGGCCAGCCTGTTAACTCCCTCTCTCCACGTCTCTCCCTCTCTCCTGGCAATTCCTGCCAGTCTCCCTTGATTTCTCTCATCAACCAGAGGACTGCTGCACCCTTTTCTGAGGTGCTGAAACACCTGGCATAGACGATTATACCACAGTCAGAGTCACTTAGGTCTACAATCGAACAGTTACTGAACGCCCCCCTGCCTGTCTGCATGCTTTAGAGAGCAACTATGGCCACGTGACTCACTGTCTGTAGGAACGATCTATTTTCGGGAACGAGGTGGAGTACCCAATGAACTGTCCATCGTTCCCAAACCACCCCATGTGGTCTGAATATTAATTTCCCTAAAGCAATCTCAATCATTAAAATCTCAGTACTCACTTTCAATTTAAAAAGTTTCGACATGTTTGTAACCCTAACCCTCGTGGTCTCTGAATTAAATACGAAATAAGGGTTGAATACAATCAATATATGAAAAATCTCAAACTGACAGAGAATGTCAGCACCGGAATAGTCGTCAATAATATCTACTAAAGCACTGCTTTGCACAGGAAGGATTGCTTTGTAATATTAAAGTTTTATCTGTATAGTAATAACCTAGTGTTATTAAGCCATCGAATTTAAAAAAACAAAGTGGTTAATTTATACTTAGAAAAAAAAACATGTCGAGAGGCTATAAGAATCTTCTGGCTTCGTTTCAATCCGTCAACTGTCCGTACTTAATCTGAGTGTGGGTGGGGTTAATTACTTTCATATTCTTAGCCTGCTGAACCAATAGGATTCGTCTCTTTTAGATAATGTAGCAGGAGGGAGGAGAAATGAGTGTAGAGCCCGCGAAACGGGTTTCTGAGTGACAAGCACCGAGAATAAACGGTGCTATCTCCGCCCGCTTATGTTGGAAGTAGACGAGTACTTTTACACATTTACGCGCCACACTTCTAAAAAACACCGGGTGTCTCTACCCCTATTTTTTTCATTGAAGACTCCTAGAAAAAAATGTCAAACTACTGCATAAGCACCCCCTCCAAAAAAACACTGCCTACCACCAAAATTAAACAAATATCAGATTTCTTCCCAACTGGGGTGTCTCGGGTACTAGTCTGAAAATGAAAAGGGTGAGAGGAAGTTTTAGAATGAAGTAGGAGAGAGGGCGTTAGGAAAACCCACACCACATTGTCTGAAATAAGTTTTCGAAGTCACTTGTAGATCAAACTTACAAGAAGCAGCTGTACGGGTTCGATGTAAGCGTGATACCCAGCGATGACCACTGTATGACGTGTCTATGTCTGCTTTTCAGTATTCTTGAATTCATTCCAATTCGTACGCACGTGAATGGCGTTATCGGGACAAAAACAGCCTTTTAGGGGTGTCAGTGCAACGTTGACGCCGTGCAAAACATGTTTCAAATGCAAATTTTCGTGAAAGTGGCTTTTTGTGTTCGCGAAATCATGCCTGAATGGTCGCCGAGAAAAAGTAATGTATGCATATTATAGGTTGTTTGGAATAACACTGTGAATATATCGTTAAAATGTGTTCTACTATAAATCAAATTGTCAAACCGCCATTCAGTAATTCCGAAGAAACGACAAAGCAAACCCGTCGATGCACGCGTTGATCGAGATGTAATTTGTGTTTGTGCAGCATGACGGCGTTTGCGTACGTCCATTATCAAAAAGGAAGACATAAACTAAACTTTAAAATAACCATATCTCCCGTCTATCGATTTAGTTTTTAACAGGTCCAACGACATCTGTTTTAAATAACATCATTTTAAAATGACAGACAATCCAAAGAGAAACTGATCAGACAAATTAATTATATCCATTGCTACAAAAGTCGTTAGCTTATTGTTCATAGATCCGTTAAGTGAAATGCAACATTCTTCGTAGTACCGAACACTGTCCTCCACCCGTCTATAATACATTTTTGACGGGTTAAAAATTGCTACCGCGTCCTGCGAGCATATGCGTGATACCGTATTCACTAACGCAGACAACGCATTGAGACATGAACGTGCAGTTTGCTACTAATTATTTGTGGCTGAATAACGATGCCATGATTTTTGCTTGTGCGACAATAAAAAAAAAAAAAATCTGTACTCATTATTTAAAATCGCAAAATACCCGTTCGCTGTGTGCTGTGAAGAAAATTGACATTTCAAGTCACTTTACGTGCCTTTACTGGACGAAATCATACGAAATCGTCAAAACGCACAAAGTTTACTCGGTGTTGAGAAACAGAAACGCATCATTGTAGATATCTCGTTTCATCAGTCGGGGCGCTGTTCTAACTGCGTGCGGCAGGCCCAGTCCGCGAGCCAGTTGTAAATCTCGTCGTTTTATTCTCGAACATTTTTGAAAATGCAGCAACTTATTCCTATGACATCATTTTCATTTGTAAACACTGCTTAAATGATATTTCAAAGTAGCATCTCTGTAAATATGCCCCTAGTGAGACGAACGCAATGGACGGTAGTCGCCTATATGATCTTGTGTTTTGTCTGTGTTCACTTCATGCATTTCAACAGCCTGTTGGTGGCAATTACCTACTACTTTTGCTAGACCTATTAAACGGAAGAAAGCGCTGATAAATATTGTCTCTGTACCTCACTGGATGCTTGTCGGAGAAATTGTGTGAAGTGAGTTATGATTCCAGGCAAATTATTTTACTGCAGTGTAACGTGCCGTCGGTGTCCCGTCCTATATTCATAAATAAATACAGTAATACAATTTAGCAGGTATAGACTATAGAGGGATTATCGGCTCATGATGAAATTGCCATTGTAACAACTGTACGTTAACCAGCATTACAAGGGATCGCGTCGGGTTTAGTTGCAGTAAACATTTCCTGTGTAAGTCATCTGATATAGGTGGGGGGGGACACAAATTATCATAAAGTAGTCGTATATTTCTGGTCTGATGCAGTGGTCTATGCGGAAATGTATGCCAGTGTCTGGAACGCAAAATAACGTTTTAAATAGGTCGGTGTACAGCCATAACCGATTGTGTTGCGCTCAACTGTGCACTTTAATCGAAGTGCATTTAACACTTTGTGGCCTGTTCTGTGCAAATCTACATGTGCAGACTCCATTTTGAAGAACCTGGGTAGCAGAGAATTGGCGTTGTAATTCGCCCTCTCAGCACGTCATAACGTCGGGGGAAACAGCGGGTTTCCTGGTATACTTTTGCACTTATCAATTGTCGGGTTCATTTGAATGTTTTTTTTTTTTTTGGTCACATTTGTGATGTAAGATGGAGGATGTGATGCCTTTGTTGGTATAAGGGGAACAAATGGCGCGCTTGAATAGTGACAGTACTCATGTAAATTACACGCCAGGCGGGTCATTTACATTAAGGAATAGTGATGAAACCCGCCTGTATGGGTTTAAAAAAGAAGATTAAAAACAATAGGTCAAATTTCTCTTAGTTGGCACGGACTTGAGTTGCCTTGGGTTTTCTGATAGTGCGTGAAGTATCCAGCTTCACGCAGACTGGGGGATGGGTAGCTGTGCCGATTGGTCGCTCTTCTTAGACAGGCACAGACATTCAAGGCTTGCATTATAACCAGGGGCAGGTCGACTAGTGGGATACCATCATAATTTATTTAAAACGAAAGTGCAAATGTTACGTGATGAGGAAATGTAAACTTTTGTGTCATTTAGTCAGTTCGCTTAAAGGAAAGGGTTTTATTTGAAAGTGAAATTGGTACATGCATATGTTTATGTTTTGAAGGGGCCGCCGGTGAAGTGATAGCTAGCTAGCTAGCTAAAGTGGAGAATATGAGCACGGGATCGTGGCCTAGTCCTGCTGCTGCTGGGAATTTGCAGATCCGCTTTCACAAATCGGAAAAAAATCACGTTATATGTCCAAATTTGAAAGGGTTTCAATTGTTTTTGTTGTGACCGAGATGTAAATGGTAAGATTTCGGTGGATTTTTAATCTCCCGTGTTTTTTAAATGTGTTAGATAAGCATATCGTTTTTTTTTCCCAGTGTGTAGACATCTGTCGGGTATGTGTAAGTCTGCATGTATGTGTGAACTGGTGTCGATGTTATGGAGCTACATGTGTAGCTCGGAGCACGGTATAGGAGAATGTATTTTAGGAGCCACGTCTCAAGCGTCATGCTGGACTGCAGCTCAACCGTCAGATTACTCGTTTTTCAGTTGTAATCACGGCGATTTCCTATACTTTAAAAATGCATGACAACTTTACTCCGAATAAAGTGTGGCACCACAGTGCGTCAATTGTGTACTCTTGAGTGAGCATAATTATACTAACTTGACCGGTTGGCAAAACGTGACTATCTGGCTCACTTTTTAATGCGGCTAGCCCCGTTGAGTAGGACATATAACACACTTAAACTCGAATTTAATACATTTAGAAAGCGGTTGGAACTGGCTTTAAGAAACTGTTCCGACACTAATTGCAGAGCTTGCGTTTTTTGGCATGTATTTACCTGCAAGTTATTAATACGTCTTTTGCATGTAAATATGTTAAAAATAAAAAAAATTGTCTTGTCTTAATATTGTATCATACAGTAAGGTCTGGTCAACAGATGTATGTATTTATAGCAACACTTGTATTATAATCCTCGTTATCAATTATTTTGTTTGTTTGTTTATAGGATGGACCCAGGACAGCATGAATCAGTCGTATGAACTGACAATCAGGGATGCTCTGGAGTGCTGCTCAAGTCCACAGGAGCTCCAGACCCCTGGTGGCCCCATATCGCCTTATGGAAACCAATATAGCCCTGATCCTGGACCAGATTCATTATGTACCACGCAACTCTCCACCACCCCCCCCTTTAAGCCCACGTCAAGCTATGCCTACAACCAGCGCAATCCCACTGCCTCCTATAGCCCTCTGAGAAGACTGCAGGATTTGACATCCATGGTGAGCCGTCCTGACCTTGCCTTGCTGGAAAGGGACCAACAGGGCCCAAGGAATGATTTGCACGCGTGGAACCCCGTAGGGAGGGCCGACTTTCGGGTCGCTCTGGCCCATATGTCCCACCCGTCAGGCAGAAGTGAGGCGGGGACTTACCTTCCTGGCCACGCTTTGGAGAAGAACGACAGTTTCTCCTCGCCCAGTCCAGACTTCGGTCTGGAGCACAACAGTGCCATTCCCAATGGCTACCTGCACTTTGAGTCAACTTTGTTTGAGAACGGAGAGGGGAAAGATGAGGAGACGGAGGAGATGGAGGGTACTGTACCTTTTAAGCGCCCTTCAAAGCAAGACAGAAAGACGGGCGCCTCCTGTAGCCCTAAGGTCTACCCTGGTGCAAACCTCAGAGAACCTGGAGTTCTCCATCATGCAGCCAGAAATGTGATGGATCTGGGTGTGCCCACGGGCGGGCCTTCCCCCTGTGGCCTTGCCGAGGACATGATGGGGAACGTGGGGGGCTCGGATGAGGATTCGGGGAGTGACTGTGAGCCCCCCTCACTGGGGAACAGCCCCTCAGGGCTGAGGATGGCCAGTTCCAGCGTTGACCCTTCCCAAAGCACAGCTGATCGCAGTGAAATCTCACTCAATGGCCCTCATTCAAGTCCTGTAAGCTTTCAGTTAATGTTTCCATTCTTACTCTCAATGCTAATTTCCCGTTACTGTAGATATGCTAGATGGTTTAAAAAAAAAAAATTTATTCACCTTCTTCAACAAAGTCCTGGTATTCCAGTTGAAACAAGTAATGGCTGAATATGCCCAATTTAAGTGTATGCTATTTTATCTTTTCTTTAAACATCACGCTCTTTGAAGGATTAGTTAAAAATATACAATAAAGCGGTGTTTTATCATTTATTGAAAACAAAATGTGGTATTCAGCTTTCAGTGTCAGAAATCCTCTTGCAAACCTGATGCTTGTGTCCGCTCTGTAAATGAGAAGGAGGGGTTGGCCAGTTTGCATTTGACACCGGACAATCAGTCAAAACATTGACTGTTATGGAGTTATAAGTAACAAAGCAGTTTGACTAGTTAAGTTTCGGGACGTGGCTGCTTTAACTGACAGTCGGGATGGAATGCTGAAGCTTGTTGTATTGCTTAACAAAATAATAACAGAATTCCTGGCCAGTTCTCTGAATTTCCTGTTGAATAGCTGGATAGAGAGCAATGTCTTTTGATTTTCATAGTTGAATATGTTATTAAATAAACATTATTATATACTGCTTTGCATTGCTTAGAAAACCAAATTCGTATTTTCCTTATTGAATTTACCCTCATCTTGGTCAACATTTTATTTTGAAATGCATTATGTTTTGTGCATGTTAGTCATTGTGTAGTCTAAAGTATGATTTGATATAGGCCTCTTCATTTCACCTTAACGTTACGGAAATTATGTATTTTTAAAAACTAAATACATGGAGTGAACACGTGGTAGTTTTATTGAAAAATTTAAATAGTGTTATTTAAATACAATTTATTAACTACCATAGCTAAGTTCATCCCTTTTTGTTGTCGGTTGATATCGTTCCCACAGTGTAATTGCTGCGTTTTATCTGTGTCTTGTGTGCGTTATTTTTAATAGTGAAAAAGAACCGCTAAACTAGAGTAAAATCTGATGGACATTGCATGTTCAGTTAAGATGCTAATTTAGTTTTCTTGGCCAGAGGACTGATGTTTACATTTGGCAGTTCCTGTTGTGATGTCACAGGGTTTGACAGGATTAGGGAGAAGGTGGTGGCTAGAGGCGGGGATATGCAAATTTGGACCAACTGTACCTCCAAATAATTTTTTTTTTTTTTCCCCCTGGTAAATACATTTCGTATATGTTTGAGAAAGATGTGTACAACATTTTGAAACTTTGGACAGCAGGATCTTTTAGTTAAAATACATATTTATATAAAAAAACCTAAAACACTGCATCTATACTCATTAAAACAATTTTGTGTAAAGTGTCTTCAGTGCAAGGTAACTTATTCCAATGCCACAAACTCGCATCCTGGCACAGCTATCTTTATGTATAAACAAGTGTGAGAATTATATTTAGAGATCGGATTTTAGCATGCAAAATAGTGTACAGAGCTAGGGGGGGTTTACACTAGCTAATATCTAGTTGGTATCAGGATGATTTAATTAAGATAATGCACAACGCAGAGGTAAGCTATATTCAAAGTCACATATAACCCAACCTCCCCCCAAGCGCAATTTCACGGCTGCGTGTCCTGTCTTAAAACCTTTCTCAACCCACAGTAAACCTGAAGGAGATTCACCCCGGCTGTGGTTTATTTTTCTTAAAGAAATAATTTGACTGAATTTCATGAAAAATGAAATGTGTGTTGAGGGAGTCTGTGCTTAAACGAGTGCGAGACAAATTAACGGTAAACTTGTTTAAATCTGCGTGTCTGCCTCAAACCTGCGACCTTCTACTTCACAAACCTAGGTGGATCGGTGATCAAAGTCTTTGTTCAGATCTTTGTGGAAATATATTTGACATGTGCAAATACATCAAAAACAAAGTTGTCATTGGATCAGCTGGTTTATTCATTAATTAATTTATTAATTCTACAAGTCATACCCTTGATTCAGTCCAGAGCTAAAATCTACCTGTATCAAACAACTCAGGCTGGGATCAAATCAAGACTTTGACAGCCCGCATTTAATATAATTGTATTTTATAATAGCGGTTTCTATTTTGGTGCCTAACTTGTGTTTGTAAAAAGAAAAAGCTATTAAATGCTGTTATTTAAAGTGCGATCAACAGGTTGTCAGAGTTTTGATTTGGTCCCACTCGACATTTGCAAATGTTTTTTTTTTTTGTGTGTGGAAATACAGTGCACTTTCAAAGAGAGTGAGGTTTTATTATAAGCTTTATTGGAGTTTCCAATGCCCTCCAATCAAGCTGTATCAGATCTGAAGTCTACGCTAGAGGTGCACGCTGTTATTGAATAAGCGCCCCCAGCCTAGAAGAAAGCTAAATTATTTGTTTAATTAACTTAAATCAAATTAACAAATGCTAAATCTAGTCTAATAGCCCATATTAACATATGAAAGTTTTCAATGCGTTTCTGTGTAATTTCTTTCTTATTTTTATTATTAAAATTGATTGGTCTAAAAATCTAAACTGCCGGTTGTGAGTAGGTGGCGTAATGGTTGAGAAGCTTGGTTTATGACGATAAAATATCTATCCAAGTAAGGGTAAGCGTGAGTGTAATCAACCTGACTTGTTGATTGACTGTTAGAGACACGTTGACCTGACTTGTGTGAACGTTACAGACACGTTGGCCTGACTTGTGTGAACGTTACAGGCACGTTGGCCTGACTTTTACAGACGTCACAGACACATGGGGATTGTAAACGCCTTCCCCTAAGTCCTTTCGGTTCCTAGGTAAAATGCTTGGTAGTTAAGCCATTCATCGGGGGTCCAGAAATGTTACGGCCGGGGGAGTAAATACGTTTTGGAGAGAAATATACATTCTCACTGGCCTCGTCTCTGGGTATTTACCTCACCAAGTCCCTCCACCTGACTGGAATAAGCAGCCTTTTCTGCGTTTATCATTAGCGGACTTCACAAAGCAGCCATATCTACCGGCTCAAAACTAAAATAATGTTCATACGCCTGCGAGAAGTTGAAAGAAATATGCAAAATTTCTGCGTTTTCCTCTGAAAAATTGTACTTTAGACTGCAACAGGCCTGATAACAGAGAGTGGTAAGGAACATAAGAGGAAAAGACGGTTGTTATTGATTATAGACCATGAAAGGCAGGATGTCCCTTAGCTGTGGCTTTTGACTCTTTTGTTTGTTAGCAGACCAACAGCCCAAAGAAGAAGCCTCTTCCAGTGGTGAACTACAAAGAGGGAGCCTTGGTGTGGGCTAAGTTCAACCGTAGACCCTGGTGGCCATGTAAAGTGACTAGTGAGTCACTGGAAGGAGCCTGCTTCAGACTGAAAGGTGGAACTCTATATTCTTAACCGTACCTGTGATGTGGCTGAGGCGTGGGGTTTTTTTTTTTTGTGTTGGCGATAAGTGATTCTGAAACGTTTGCACTTCTGTGGTAAATGTCGGTCGCCTCTTCCTGTGCAACTGCGCGTTGTTGTCCTGGTTTTTGTCTGTCCTGTGAGGCGGGAAAGTGGTGCTAACCTTTGTCTCGGTCTCGCCGTCTGTCGTCTCGCCGCTCCGCTACAGATTCCTGCGGCAAGCCGTGTCGGCAGTACTTCGTCAGCACTGTTGGGGAAATCGTCGATCTGGCCTGGGTCCCCGGGAAAGCCGTTCGCCCGTTTGAGGGCGGCCACCAGTTTGAGAACCTCCCGTTGCTTCGAAGGCGAGGGAGGCAGAAGGACGCCGACTACAAATACACGGTGAATATCTCCATGAACTGTGGATTATTAAACCCCTGGTAGAGCGGATCGTTGGCTTCCCTTGGTTTTCTGTGTTTCTGCTCTGTCCGGAGGCCTTCTGCCTGATTTAGTCTAACCCCTGTTTAGATACCCAAGCGTTTTCTGGAGACCTGGAAGACCAGCGTGTTGGAGGCTGAGGCAGTTCTCCTTGAGGCCCTTTCTGTTGTTTCCACCCTGGATAAGAGCTGCTCAAACGGGTCCATGGGGACGGAAGGCAAGGTCCCGGCAGCAGAACCCAAGTCATCCGTCGTTTCTAATGGAACGTTAACCTCCCCTAAGAAGCCCTCCCGCTCAAAGGGGGCCCAGGTTAAAAGTAATCGACATAACTCGCCAAAAACTCCCGTCGCCGGAAAGAAGTCTGGCAGTGACTGCGAAGACGACCCCTCTTCCGTCACCGCCTCGGTCCCCGGGGCTGGGTGTCCGCAGGTGCTTCAGCGGCTGACGAAACTCGGTCAGTCCTCGCCACGCCCCGCTAAAGAGGGGAGGAAGAAGCCAACGCAGAGGAGGGGGAAAAGCCTGTGGTTGAACCGGGTAGGGAAAGGGTCTACAGGGGAGGCCAACACTGGAGGGTCTGCCTGGGAGAACGGTTCCCGTGGTCAGTCGGTTTCCAAAAGCAAGAGCCCGGGCGTTG
Organism: Hiodon alosoides; assembly: GCA_025775065.1. Taxonomy (NCBI): domain Eukaryota; kingdom Metazoa; phylum Chordata; class Actinopteri; order Hiodontiformes; family Hiodontidae; genus Hiodon; species Hiodon alosoides. The sequence continues at coordinate 17,312 of JAOYSI010073243.1, forward strand.
CCACCTTAAAGCGCCAGGGCCCTGGTTTCCCGGGGACGACGGAGCTCTATGAACTGTCCAAGCAACCCTTCGACGTCCGGGTTGCACGTCTTCCTGCCAGCAACCGCCTGATGACCAGAGCTCTGAAAGCCATGGAGGAAGCCACTCTCCAAGAGAAGCTACTCTCCAGGCGGAGCTCGGAATCTCACGTGTCGGACGGCGAGGACTGCGTTTCGGGGACCCCCTCCTCCGAGCCTGACGGCCATGCCCGGTGCAAGTCGGTCAAGGACGCCGACTGTGATCGGGGCCACGTGGCTGCACCTTCGCCTGCGCCTGGTCCCAGTTCTCCCAGCTCCTCCCTGAAGTTCTCAAACGTTAAGAACAAAACGACCAGCAAACGGATCAAATCTGAAGACGATGGCTGCTCTCAGGAGTCCGCAGATTCCGTTGCTGTGGTCAAAAAAGAAAGCTGTTTGTCAGATGTGTCCTCCTGTCCGTCCCCATCTTCAGCATTCTCCTTCATGGAAGCCATCCAGGACATCGAGGAGATCACATTTAAGTCCTTATCAGACGAAGACGGTGGTAATGGGGCCACCTTTCGCCCTGACGCTAGCTTTAAGTTCAGTACTTTTCTCATGCTGCTAAAGGATAGGCATGATTGCCGAGAAAAGGACGGCACTCCTTTGGTGCTAGAAGCAGGACCCTCCAGTGCACTTATCAAAGAAGAGCCATCTGTGATGCCTCCTCCAGGAGGAGGACCGATGGCTGAGTTAGGTCAAGGAGCGGGTCAGTATGAGCAGAACTGGGCTATGGGCTCCAACGCACAAAACGGGCGGAAGGGCAAGGCGCCGGCCAAGCCCAGGCGAATAAGGCCCAAGAACGGCGCCAGAAAGGATAGGGTTTCACACGAGGGCTTGGTTGACCCAAAATGCAAGCGGCCCTCGGCGAGCAGGAAGAAGGCGGCGGTCGGCGCCGCTTTGGGCACGGCTGAGCGCACGGCGGGGCCCGGCGACGAGAGTGCACCTGGCCCAGGAACCTCGCACTTTGTCGGGGAGGCCCCGACCCGACCCCTCGGAACCGTTCCTCACAACTACAGCCATGCCGGTGTCGCCCGGGTGGCCCCCAAGAAGCGCTGGCAGACGTTCGAGCAAACGCAGGCTGATGGGCACCAGGTCAGGGTGTCTTCCAAGCCGGACCAAGCCTGCCCCGGCAGCCTGGCGTTCGACCCGGACCCGTCCAGGTGCTCTCAACTAAAGGACGGTGTCGGCGAGCAGACCGGCACTCACGCACACACTAAAAGCAGTACTCCGCGCGTCGGCGAAAGCAAGGAGGGCACGTTAGGTATGTGGTAGGAGAAAGAAATCGGCCGCAGAATTGTTGTTGGTTGTTTTCTCTTGATGGTTACATAGCGGTTTGGATATTAAAATCGATGCTCATTAACTGTTTTTTTTTTTTTTTAACTACGTTTGTCACAGTACATTCTGAAAATAAACGCCTCAGAAAACCCAGCAAAAGACTCATAGAATGGACTGAGGAATATGATCACATTTTTTCAACTAAGAAGAAACAGAAGAAACAACCAGAGGCTTCAAAGAAGGTGAGGGTTTTTTTTGTGTTGGAGTTAATCGTTTTAACGGGGAATCGTTGTTGAGGAACGCTGAAGATGGCTGTTGGAACCTTTTCGCTAAACGTGCACTACCTGCTTATAGGCGTCGGAGTCTGACGTCCCCAGGACGGAACAGCCGGCGACAGAGAAGACTGTACAGCACCTTCTGCCGGAGATGCAAACCCCTCCCCCCGAGGAACAGTCCAAGGCCCCGCCCACTGAAGGGAACACTCCACCCCAAGGTGGCTGTGTCCCGCTTATAGACACACTAACCCCGCCCCCCGACGCTGTTCCCTCCCCTTCCGGGGAGGGGTGCGCCTTGGACCTGGCCAGAACCACGCACTCCCTCGAGTCTGGTAGGCAACCCATCATCCAGTTAAATTAAATTGTTGTGAATACGATGGATTTTATTGGACTTCGTAAAAGTAATGGGAGTGTGCGTTTACTGCGCTCGACGTGGGGCTTTTTTTGCTTAACATTTGAGCCCAGCCAATCAAAATCGTGCATAGGAAGCAAATCATTTACTTAGATTTTAATATTTCTTCTTACCGTTAGCAGATCGGTCCTATGATCCCAAAACCTTTTTGAAATTCAGGCAGTTTGAAAAACCTGGTGCTTTTGAGATTTATGTTTATTTACAAATGTAGAAATGCATCATGTTTTACATAATTTGGCACTGGCTGGTGGATTTCCCAGTGTACCCTGAGAAGGAACACAGCTGGGAATATGTTACACTAACGTGATCGCTTAACTTCAAATCGATAGATAAGCACCACTGTTCCCTGGAAATCGTCCGTCCTGTCAAAGAGCAAGCATGTGTCAGAGATCTGTAATGACCGTCATTACTGATTGTTTTGAATGAGTTAGGGGTCCGTGCCAGCTCGCTGGTTTGGGAACGGGTTTCTCAGCAGCCCGTGTGAGAAGACAAATCTTGCCTACGGTAAAGGAGTGCTTTAGAGCAAGCTATCACTGATGTCATATGCCAGTGAAATGCCTTGATTTAGGAGTACTGGGATTCATTTTCAACCTGACATGTCAGAGGGAGGGGTGGCTGGGACTCTTGGATTGAGTTAAGGGTTTGGCTAGAGTTGGGCTGTGGGGGTGGTCACTAGTTCTGGATGTTGATTCTTTTTGTTTTGTTTGGGCTGTGTCAGTAGCTTTGTCTTAGTGATGCCTTTTGTTTGGGGTGTGTCAGTAGCTTTGTCTCAGTGATTCCTTTTGTTTAGTTTGGGGTGTGTTAGTAGCTTTGTCTCAGTGATGACTTTTGTTTGGGGTGTGTCAGTAGCTTTGTCTCAGTGATTCCTTTTGTTTTGTTTGGGGTGTGTCAGTAGCTTTGTC